>KQ086115.1:0-54582 GCA_001020605.1 Schizopora paradoxa | reverse complement strand
CTTGGAGATGGAAGAGGACGAGGAGTGATTTCGGCGACGGGGACGTCGCATTTTTTAGAGGGGGCACTTGGAGTAGGGGATCGGGCATAGTAGGGGAAACCCCCGCGCGAGACTCCGCGAGGGTTTCCCACGCGTGTGGGTCCACGCGCGATTATGGTAGGTGGCCTTCCGCATTAGGCAGAGGCCACGGTTCATAGCACAGAGTCATTGTATCGTTTCTCTTCGTCTTACTACCACTATCTCATCGCATATACACATCTTTGACTACTCCAACGTCGACGACTCGTTAGATTTCAACCGCCTTCAGTTCTCCCCCCACCCCAGATCACATCTCGTTTCTTCATCCCCTCCCATCCTGTCTTCTCTTCTCACCTCACCTCACTTCTTCTCTCCCATACGAAACGCGATCACAGGACTCCCGCCCTCCACCCGCCCCAACAGCTCGACGGTTGAATTTTGGCCATCACGTCAAACACTCGTCCGAAGTCCGGTTCAGCAAATCCGCGCCGTGACCGCCCATCAAACACGCCGCCCATCCCTTTCGTCCCTCAGGCTTCCGTCTACCAAGCTACCCCTTACGTATACGCGTCCCAATCCCAGCTCCAGTGTCAACGCGACCTTTCGTCCACATCTCCTTCTCGGCGTAGTATCGCCTGGACACGGCTTCCTCAGGCTCGACGATCATCGACTCGGATATCACAATTCCTCGATTCACGTGTCGTGATGCTATGAACGCCATCTCAATCAAGAGCTCTTCGTTCGTCGTTCATCGGACCCGGTTCCCATCCCCATCCCATCTCCCATTCCCATCCTCCCACCCCAATCTCACACCACCAGGAGTCGTGCTTCGAAGATGGAGATGAGCGACGAAGCAACGGGCATCGGATGGATGGATGGGATACGGAAGGAAAGCCGGAAAGAAAGAAAGGGGGCGCCTTTCAAAGAACACCCCGTACGTTGCCCGTACTATCTCTCTTCGACGACCGCACTGACATCTCCCATCCATCTCCCATCTCCCCTCTCTCTTCCCTCCTTCCGTTCCCGTCCTCCCACCCCGATCTCACACCACCAGGAGACGTTCTTCGAAGATGGAGATGGATGACGGAGCTACGCGCATCGGATGAATTGGATACGAAAAGGGACGTTACAGGAGTTGGGATTCGTGGAATACCTCGTGCGTTAACCGTATCTCTGCTCTCTTCGACGACGACTCTGACTTCTCTCATCTCCCTTCCTTCCGCCCGTTCTCATCCTTCCTTCCTTCATCCCGTTCTCATCCCGTTCTCCCATCCTAATCCCACATCACCCCCCCCCCCCGGTCATATGTCGGCTATCTTTCGCCATGCCTTGCAACGATGGCGACTTCAGCTGCACACGTCGGATAAACAGACGGCTACGACGTGCATGCATGCTTGTCTTTCTTCCAAGTCGGCGGCGCTTCAGCGATCCAACCTTCTCGGCTGTCCGCTCGTCTCTCGTCAACCGCCACCTCCACGCTAGCCAGCACTTCTCGACGCTTCCCGCCTTCAAGATTCAAGGCTTCAATCCTCTAGGACTCTACGACCTCTGGATCTCACCATAAACCGACACGCCAACGCTCACTCCGCGCCCGCCGACCGTGACGACGCAAGATTCAAGATTATGACGTTGCGAAGGCCGAGGAGCGCGTACGAAGAACGACGGGCGGTGGTCGTCGTCAATTCTGGATTCGAGGAGTCGAGGAGTCGAGGGAGGATGCGGACGATGATGTGTGATGGAAGATGATGATGATGTGTGACGAAAGACGAAAGATGCGTTGGATGGACATCGTGGCTGGGTCGGTCGGATTCATATCTTCAGGTCCATCACGCGTCTCTCGCTGAGACTCGGGTGTGCAATCGCCAATCGTCCATCGCCAATCGAGCTCGGAGGTGACCGTCGTTGGGGACGAGACGACTCGAGTCGAGAGGACTGCACCGAAATCCCGATCCCAACCCTTTACTCATCAGCGTGATACCGTGACCTGACAATCTTGCCAATATCGCGTGCCCTGAAAGCGCGTAGTAACCTAGCTCCTAGGTCTCAGGAATCACCGACTTCGTATCGAACGCGTCGTCGAGAATGCTCACCTTCTCGCTTTCTCGCTTTTCGTCCGAGTCCAACTTCCAACGCCCGCGACCCGCGTCGTCGTCGTCGTCACCACTTCATCATCATGAACCACGAAGGCGTCGACCGACCACAATACGATACGATTCGAGCTGATCTGGCGGGCATGTTCATGTTGCCTTCGTGCTAGTGTAGGGCTGGATTGGCGGAAAGAGGAGAGCGGTGAAGAGAGGACAGGACAAGACAAGACAGGAGATGGACAGAGTTGAATGGAATGGAATGAAAGCTGAACGGGGAGAAAGAGGTGCGTAACTCAAACCTACGACATGCACAGATCGTCACCTCGCCCTTTCCGAGCCAGAGTCTTCACTCGTCGTCATCCCATCGTTCCCGGGCCGATGACGTTCCACGTTCCTCATCTCTTCCCTCGTCCAAAAATGCCTTTCACTCCATCAATTCCGCCCTCAAGACGCAGGATAATGAAGAGACAGGAGACAACGCACACTTGCGCTCTACATCGCACGTCGCACCCTAGACGCTCACCGCCGATTCGGAACTCGTCCGAGCGAATGAGGAGGGAAATCCTGCGAGGAACCCGTCCGTGCCCTTCAAATTCCACTCGATTCTCGAGCACGGCCTGCTCTCTCTCTTCCTCAATCGCCAAGTCTCTCTCCGACTCTTCAGATCCTCGCCTTCTCTACGTGCACGTCATTCCAGCTTTCCGCAAGCGCTCATCCCGTCGCGCAGAGCTCGAAACGATCATGACCGCGACGACCTAATGCTCATCGACATCTATCCATGTGACCACGGATAAAACATCGCGTACGCTCGATTCAATGGTGAACGAGCACATTTATCAGCAACCTCTTCGGTATTTTGGTCGCCACCCGACGCCAGGATCTTACAGTGCATACTCGTTCGTGGATGAGCGGTCTTCGAACCACATCGGTTATAGATGTCGTTTTGGATTCGCGTTTGCGAGCCTGTGCGCATGAACTTCTGGAGGGACTGATGGATGACGATGGACATGTCTGGGAAGGAGAGGCGAATGGGGGAAAGAAGTGATAGAAGTGGAAGGAGTTAGGTGCGTCACAAATACATAAGTCAAACGCTTCGCTGACGCGTCTTCAAGATCTCGTTCTCTCGGCTGTCGTTTATAGCTCACTTTTCAAAGAACGCAAATTTACCGATCCATTTATTGCTCGACAACCTCCCGTTCTCAACTAAAGTCACCGCACCGGTCAGCCTCTCCATCCACCTCCTTCACGACGGATTACATTTCGCAAAGAGGATCTGACCGTCGCGAATACTGGCACGTTTTGCGCGTCAGAAACGCCTACTCACCTCAAGCGGTTCCTCCATCTTCGTTCTCTCCTACTCCTGTTCCTGGCGCGTACATTTACGACGATTCAAAGCCACTACACTTCGTCTTCCACTCATCTTCGACGCATTCGGAATCCGGAATTGTCGCTGCGAGAAGCGGGCTCGAGGATTCTCTCGCTGTCTTCGGTCGCAGTCAGCAAGAAGAGTCAAGATCTGTCACGCCGCCGTTTACTCGAAGGCCGTTCGCCTTCTGGGAGAAGTAAAGAGCTGGACGGACGTTCAAGGAACACGGGTACTTGCTTCATCCTCCGTCAACGCGAATACTGTTTTTGGACTCCAAGGAAATTTTCCTGGCTTCCAGCTAGTATTGGTCTCGAATAGCGCGACAAGTCGTACGGGCGGAGAAGCGAATGCAGCAAAACGGAAATATTTAAGGATTTGAGGCCATTAGGTGCGTCGCTCGCGTTCAGCGCCTCGTCAAGTCTTAACGTTCTCTTCCGTCCATTCTAGGAGCTTCTCGTCGCGGAGCAGCTTGAATTCGGCGACACATCTATGTGTCATCCTGAATGCAAATCGAGGCTTTTGGATTCGCGCCCTATCAGCCAATTGGTAGTAAAGAAGAACGCGATTATCGACCATGAGCAGTATCCATTTCTTTCGCCGTCGGCGCTTCACATCCGTCCGTCCGTCTCCCATCTCCCCAGCAAGATATTTCGGTCGAGATTTTCACCTTCGATACTCCTTGCGATTCGTGCGAGTGCGCGTGCACCTTGATCGAACAGGAAGACACCGTGGATCGAAGAAATTTGTTTTGGGGTCCCTCTCGCGTTCTCCTTCGCGAGAGAGTTCATGGTTACTACGTCCCAAGGGCACTCATTGCATTCCGGCGACTCCGACCTGCGAAGATGTTTTTTCCGCGATCTGATGCTAGTCTTTCTGTTGTCGTCCGAGGATCTCAGAACTGGCGCGGCATCATCGAGAGAGCGGGTCCTTCGAGGTCATCTCAGGATACCGGTGGTTCTAGCTCTGATTGGAGTGAAGTACATAGCGGCGTTACTGCTCGGGTTATCATTGCACGGTGTCCCCGATGATTTCTATCTGTTCTCAATAAAGAAAGCTGTCGAGATAGAACGTTTTCGTTTCGATGCTCAACGCATCTTCTGCATATTGCGAGTCCGTGCAAAGTTCTTCGCTTCATTGTGGCTCTCAGGCTATCGCCGTGAATACACTTCACCTCCCTCTCCCCCATCATTTTACGTGACAATCATCTATGCTAACGTCACTTTTATTCCTCTTCCTCTTTTTTTAGATCACCGTCTTCGAGTTTCAGAAGATACTCGTGCATCACGATACACCTACTTCGTTGATTGCGACGCCTTCTCCTCGCATCCGCCACATAAGGTCAGAGTGGATCAGCATCTTTCCGCTCCCCAATCTAACTTCTCGTTTCAGATTTACATCGTGGATCGTACTTGGATCATCCATACTCATGGACTATCCACTTCGAATGTATCTCCTTCACGATGTTCGACATATTTGCAATGTAGTACGCATATTTCCATCTCGTGCTCATGAAAAAAATCGTCATCACAGTTTCGAAAGAAATGCAATTAGTATTTGACGGACGTCTCCAGTCACTTCTAGTCTCGTACGCATTACTCCCATCACATTCTGTGGCTCTAAATATTACATCCGTCGTCGTTCACGATCTTACATCATTGCGAATTGAAGATCCGAGTTATCAAAGTGCATTGCACATAGGTGCTGGGAGCCCGAGATCGAGTTCTTTCGCCGCATTCAATTTCAACGAGAAAGAGAGCATGAATTCAAACTAGGTATGTTGGTTTGATCTGACTGTTATAAGTCGTTCACTTCGAAACTGATATTTTTGCGCCGTAGGTAACAGTCCCTTTGAGACGAGTATGAGCGTGAGCTTATTCGCACCAATGACAACACGACGCACAGCGATACAGGTGGCGCATCTGCCATCGCCCTTCTGAGATCGGGGTTTATCGACGGTCAAGTGCCGTTCAAGCTTAAATACAGCGCGACGCAATGCCTCTGGTCGTTCCAGCGTGATAGCTAACGGACGTCGCCCATATGGATCTCATCGGTTACGTTCATTCATTTCAGGTAACGTCCGAGTTTCTGGCTGCAGTGTGAAGTCGGCTGATTAACCACTTCGAAGTATATGTCGGGTTCGTTTCACAAACTATTGATACAAGTTTACGACTAAAGGAAATCTAATTGCGACGACCTGTCTCGTTGTACGTCATCATCTATATCGCCGAAATATCTCTGACGACCTGATCTTCACGTAGGCGTATGAGTACTTGATCAAGTTCGATAGCGAGGTATATCATCTATAATCCACACATTTGAATTCTCTAATTGAGTGAGTAGATTCGATTTCTTTGGGAACGCCGCTTCTCGTGTGGCGGGTTGCTTCTGGCGCTGTGCAGGTATCTCCCGTTCGCCAGTGTATTCCAAATCTACCGTACGTCATTATGCATTCACATGTCTATTCTTTTTAATGTTGACGGCTATCGATCAGTACTATTCTGTACAACGGATGCCAAAGTACGTTCCCTTCGGCTGCCTATTATTTATTCTACGGCACTGAAGTATCGCTCAGCTTTGTCTTTACGGGTACAGAGGGCTTGCGTGTAAAGGAAACTCTCACCTATACTTTGCTTCGCTAACTTCGAATTTGTTAGGCATCCTACAAGCTCAATTTCTCGTTTCCGTTTGTGAGTGTTTTCTCTATTCATTTACTTTTGAATATAAGAGATGATCATGTTGCATTTGCAGTAGTGTTATTCACTAGGACATACGCGGTTTGGGGTAGAGCAAATCGCATTTTAGTGATCCTAAGTGCGATGTTTGCGGTAAGATATTATCCGTAGCTTACTCTGAATGTGATAACTCACCTTGATTACTCGATCCTCGATCCAGATTGGCATCGTAGGATCCTCATATTCAATGTCCGTGTTTGTAAAAGGCATATACATACCGAGTGAGGACTTCAATTCCTCCATCAAAATTCCGACCAAACTAACTCTCATTGAGAAAACGGAAAATAGTCACACTGCCTCCTCATGCTGGATAACGATGACATGTGGATTGCAGTTGTGATTTTGGTCTGTTGTGAATCTTGTGAGTGGTTAGAAACCTACCTTCATTTTTTCCGATTCAATATTCATTCCTGGACGTACCGCAGTAGCCCTCGGCTTGCTGCTATTCAAATCAACTCAGCACGCGCGTGCTTTGCGAAAATGTACGTGCCCTTCGATGTCAACTAGAGATGTATATTCTGAATATTCTTATGGTCGCACAAGTCGATTTCTCGCCCCGAAATATCTTAGCTGTGATGGCTCGCGACGGTGAGTCACTCCTTTGTCTTACGTGAATAATGTTCTCATTATTCTTATTTTGCGGCAAACTAAGGTATTTGGTATTTCGCCTGCACTCTGGGTCAGTTGAGTACTCGTGGGTTGTAAACCCCTCCAATTGCTCTTTCTCTTATCCTCCAATACTCGCTTTCAGCAATCACAATTATGAATCTCATAATGATTGCACATATCAAGGTACGTATCTCTTGTACAGTCAGTGGTGGGTATCGCTCATTACTAGATGATTGAACTAGCAAACAGACTTGCGGGATCTGCTTTTGGGGTATTAGCCGTTCTTCTAGTTCGATATAAATATGTTGAACTCGCATCACTGACGTATCACTATTCTGCAGAACACAAGGCGCCGTGCAAAATATCCTTTGTAGCCGACTCTTATTCCATATTCAAGCAATAGGCGAGCCTTCAAACGAGATTACGACCCCATTTCCTAATCCTCAAAGCTCCGATGATTTGCCTTTGCAATGGATGCAAGGCATCGAGATGACGAGCCGAAACCGAAAGCAAGAACATAGCGACGGCATCGTTCCCTCCTTTCGGAAGTAATCGTGGATGCATTGTAAACATTCATTCGTACGTAATGGGCAGTTATGAAGATTGTACTACGAGCAAAGGGGAAGTGGAGTAGCTGGTTTGAACGCGTCTCCTGACAGAAGTTCTGAGAGTCGGCGACTGCACATTTATCAAACAATTCATATCAACTACTTGTACTTTACACTTGAGAAATCGGAGATATGAATACTAGAAGGTTGATACTACTTTGATATCGGCACTACTATAGTAGTGTCATCTTCTCAAAGTAGGGAACAATACTCTCATGCGTAATTTGTGGATAGATTTGATTTCTTTCGAAACCCTCTTAGTCTCCAACTGTGTCTCACTGTCCTACGAGCATCGAGCGAGGCCTCAGATACCGCTGCCTCGACGTCTTAGCACAATCCTATTCGTAATAGAGAAACACTTCTCTGCTTGGTCTCACAACACACCAGAAACCAGCTGTCGTCGTGCTCGAGCGAGCGAGCAAATAGAAGGCCGGACACATTACAAATTCTTCACACATAAAATCGGGCCCGCGTCTGAAAAACAAATCCAAATATCTATCATCAGAAACTTGCTGAAGCAAGGAGAAAAGCTGCATCTAACTCACGAAACTTCGACGCTATCGAATAACAACTCTAGCTCCGGGACCGATTGTATGCACTCCTCCAAACAATCCATCTCCTCTTGTGAACTGAATTCACTTCGTCTTGTAAAAATAACTTGAAGGGACATCTTTCTTGGCGTAGCACAGGTGAGTTTACTTAAACAATTAAAAAAAAGGGATTTGACACGATGAACACTTGGGAACCTCCTTTTTATACCAGAGCGCAGTAGCCATGTCCGATGCAGACAGCAGAAGTGAGAATTGCCAATTACAGCCGTTTGAATAAATAATGAGACTGCATGGTGGCCCCAAAATAAAAGAAAGAAGAACCGAAAGATTTGACTTAGCGGAATCCGAGGGCGCGATCTCGAAGTTTTTTTCCCGACGCGCTCCCGAACATGACGTCACCCCAAAAACTCACATCCCCAGCGCTTCCCAAAGTTCCCATCTGCCAACTTTGCGGGCGCCCCCTGATTTTCGCTAAGTCCAAACTTTCGCTTGTTCTTTCTTCTTTTCCGTGCGCCCCCCACAGTCTCATTATTTATTCAAACGGCTGTAATAATTAAAATACAATGCGGCTCGAAGTAGAATTTGCGCGAATTTTTGCACAAGAGCACAGACGCATACACCCAGATATTAGCAAATTCTAATTGATTTGATCGACCAGTATGCAAATCACCGTTTAATTTACCCATCTATATGTATACTTCTCCACTCTGGGCTAATTACATCTATGATAACGCTCGCATTTCTTTGAGAATTCCTCAACGCATCGTTTCGCCATTCACTGACTCAGCGCCTGCAAGGGTGGCTGCGATCCCGTCGTATCGTTCCCTCCCAACCGCACGTCGACGAACTCCTCGTGCGCGCGCGTCTTGTTCGTCGTCGACAGGAGCTGGATGAACGCATCAGGACCATTGGGGTCTGCAGCGGCTGTGTAGTTGCCGAAGTCGAGTAGGAAGTATACGTTTCGTACTGTAGAAGATGATTTTCAGTTTAACGAGGAAATGAGCGTAGTAGACGTGGTGACGAAACGTACGGAAAGGCATTCCCATGATGATGTCGTAATTTCCAGCGCCCATTGCTGCGTTCGCAGCAAAGTCGGAAGGCTGGAACTAAATAAAAGAAACACGAATAAATCAATACTTCGAAGAGAAAGAAATCGCGCGAAAGTCATACCGTCCCCATACAAGTCCCATTCGGAAGCGTCTGATTCGCGATATCATACGGCACACTCACGTCTAGCGGATGAATCGGGTACTCCACTCCAGCGAACGAAAACGAGATATTCAGCTCGTAATCGCACGGGACCGTCCAATACGGAGGTGAAGCGCTCGCATTAAGCGATGCGCCGGGTACGCGTCCGTAGATCGCGCTCGCGACGTTCTCGGGTACGGAAGGGAAGGTGAATCCCGAGTCGAAGAACGCGCGAAGTTGGCGTTTGTCGCTACTCCCTGAGTTCTTGAAGACGCTCGTCGTGTTGATGGGTCGACCATCCGGACCTGTGATCCCATCTGCGTCGAGCAGGACCTCCCAGTGCTGGTGGAGGATCGTCGATGGATCCTGCGAGACGGGGAGCTTTGGCTGCTCCTGAACGGCCTCCAGCCCATCGTCAGAGAGGACCGTGCCGACCGTGAAGTTTCCGCCGTCTTGAGAGACAGCACCCTTATCGTCGCTGAGGATACGGGAATATTGGATAGTGAGGATGTGAGGGATGCCAGGGTTGGCGGCGAAGATACGGTCGGGGACCATCAGCGCGCGCGGGGTGCCTGCGAGGCTGTAAAACGAGATGGAGAAGAAGCGAGGACCGAGCCCTAAGATACCGTTGAGCCCGGTCGGACCATCAAAGTCGCCCTCGGTTTGAAATTGAGCTGAAAGAAGGAGGGATGTTAAGGAGGTGTTTGTAAGAAGACGGGTAGGTTGGATGAACGTACTGAATGTCTGGTTCGGAATCGCGAAGTTTCCAATGCCGGCGGTTCCCTGTTCCAAGAAGCCTTGAAATCGATAAAACACGCTTCAGATCTCATAGTACGACTCTGCTATGAATGATGAACGAGACGTACCGATTGCTTCACCTTCACCGAATTTATCCGCGACGGGTATCGTTAAGTTCGTCGCGTTCGGAATGAAAGCTTCGGCGAACGCAACAAGATCTGTGCTAAGAAAACGAATCATATGAATACACCGGTTCCAGCGCGTTCCAAGGAGAAAGAAGAAAGAAAACGCGTACCTTCCGAGATCAGGCTGAGCTAGGAACTCCAGTCCATTGATCGAAATCGGGACGGCGTACGCTTGGTTCGCGAAGTTGGTTAAAGGAAGGATCGCAGTAGTGTTGCTCGCGTTGGCGTTCCCTGCGTTTCCGCGATTGAAGTGGGATGGAGAGCCGAAGGACTTCGAAGCTAGCCCTAGGACGACGGTCCAGGCAGCGATGCGTGGTTGGATTGATTTCATTTCGTCGATGACTTTGGGTCGGAGGTCGAAGACGGTAGCGGTAGAAGTGACTGAGTATCGTCGATACAAGCCAGGTCCCAGGTCCCGCCTTCCTTCCTTCGTTTAAATACCAATCCATCCGCAGAGAAGCCGACGGGAGTGGAAGAAGTCGATGTCGCTCGCTTGAGCATCTTCACCAAGGCGCTACAGATGATCTTCGAATTGAGGAGCGAAACGAAACGAAACGTCGCGCGCCTTGGTTCGTAGTCGTCGTTGGAGGTTGGGTTCTGCGATGTCGGAACCAATGGTGTGAGTGTCGAGTGGGATATCCATGCTCCGGGAATCCGGGATAAGACGTGAATACCCTGCTAGCAGATTAAGTAGGCGATTAACGTGATACGAGGTAAGTTGTATATTGGACGTACGTCCTAACGAGGATCGCCTTCCACCTCAGGCAGATCGTCGCTAAACTCCGTTGGTGTCGGTTTGAGGCTGTAGATGGAGAAAGAGAGACGGGTGATCGCAGCACGCCAAGAAGAGCGACCTCGCAGTTCGCGTTGGCGCAGCACGAACGACGCGGTGATGAGCATCGCTGGAGATCAAGCACGCCATTCGCTTGCCGAGGCGACGACCTTCGAATCGACAACCTTGAGGTTTCTCTCGTCATTTCAGATTCCTCGCTTTCGATGGCGTCCCTCTATCGTAACCCGGCAATACACTCGAATCTCCTCGACACACATCTTTTTTGGTTTGGAAGAAGAAGCGTCGCAGTTTGTTTGCGATTTGATGAGAAGAGGAGCTACAGCTGTGTGAGAGAGGCGTTTGAGGTCAGCTCGTTGAAGAAGAGCGTTGGGGCACGCACCTGCGGCACTCAGGCTGTTTCGAGCGTATCGGAGATGGACGGCGGCGGCGGAGTAGATAAAGGGAGGGAATATAGGACGGAAGATGGTCGGGCGAGTGGGACGGTGACTTCCGTGCAGAATTGGGAGGAAGGGAAGGTACGACGACGACGCAGAACCAGGATTCGTAACACTTGTTCATCAAGTTCGCGCTCTTCGAGCAGAAAGAGCTGGAAATGAGCAAGCGAGATCGTCAAGACCGCGATAAGCCAGTAAGAGTCTATCACGCACCTATCGCTTTCCAGTTCTTTCGTTCTTCCCTCCTTTCCGTCGCCATTGTTTGGCATCCACCTCCATGACACACTCCTGAGTCCTCCCTCCATCTACGAGCGCCATATCGAAACCCATACGCGCAGACTCGCTAGCTCTACCCCCGAATAGGTATTCGAGTGATGGACGTCAATTCGGCGGATGAGCGTTCCTTCATCGTGATCGTGGTCGCGGTCAAGTCGTGGCATGGCCACGGTCGCCGACTCAAGCCTCTCGTCTTCGAACCACCATGACCATCCCTGGCTCTTCTCATTCGTTCCTCGACAAGCGCGACCATCAGGATATTCCGATATTGAAGATTCAATTTCAAATTATGTCTCGTACAGCCTGAGACCCATCGTGCATGCTGGTGTCTTTTGGTGAGCAACGTTCAGCACTCAAAACGACATCGCCTCGCCCGCTGACGACGAGAAACGCTCGATCAGGTGCCTCGACGACATGAAAGCTAACTTCTACGGAGATTAAGCTCATCTTCTCCTCGACGAAGGTGGTCTGGCCGATTAACATTGGCTGCCAATCTCACGATCGACGACTAAGTTCAGCGTTCTACGATCGCGACTCTGCACGACCCCGTCGAGGAGGCTCTCTCGCAATTCTCAGATTTGCGATGGGAGGGGTGGGTGAAGATACGTAAATTCTGGAACAAATGAGGTCGGTCGCTCTTGATGCATCGACGACGGATGTTAGGAAAGATCTGGGCGGTGGACTGCAGGTGAGTGCGCTCAACGCTCCTCACCGACTCCAGCTCATCTCTCATCGCCAGGATCCTCGCTATCCTCCGACCACTGAACGCTCGTCCTTCTTTGCGAAACCTCGCTGTATTTTGTGGAAGGAATGATAATGATACGTCTTGATCGAACTCCTCTCGCACCATCTGCTTTCTCTGTCTGTCTTTCCTTCTTCGACGTCGGTACTACGAACAGCCCGAGTCTCTCGGCGCGCTTCGGACTACTAGTACCACCAATACAGTACGTACATGTACACTCGTTCTACCACCAGATCTAGATCGCGGCGACATCTTCTCCTCTCCCGACGCACGTAATACATATCTGGCCATCGAACTCATCTCAACGCTCGGGGTACAGCTGAGCTAACTCGGATTCGACGCCATTTCTTTCTTCATCGTATGGTTGCTCGAGGTAGTCTGCGCGTATGGGTTTCGACATGGCGCTCCTCGATGGAGCGAGGACTCAGGACTGGATTTTATTTTGGCAGTGGATGGAAATGATGATGGCGACGGGAAAGGAGGGAAGAACGGAAAGAACTGGAAAGCAAGAGGTGCGTGATAGCTATAGACTCTTACTGACTCGTCACGGTCTTGACGATCTCGCTCGTTCATTTCCAGGTCTTTCTGTGCGGAGAACGCGGACTTGATGAAGCGAGCATAACGAATCCTGATTCTGCGTCGTCGTCGGGCCTTCCCCTTCCTCCCAATCACGCTCGCCACCACATTCTCGACGGAAGTCACCGTCCCAATCTCCCGACCGTCTTCCGTCCTATATTCCCTCCCCTTACCTACTCCGCCGCCGCCGCCGATCTCCGATACGCTCGACAGGGCGCGAGCAGGAAGACGCAAGTGTTACACGAAATCTCGAGGATTCACCCGCTCTCTTCAGTCAACGATGACGACTCGGATGAAGATCAAGATCTGTCTCGTCGTCGTTCGGCGAGCGGACGTGCATCTGCTGCTAGGAAGAAAATGATCGAAGGAAGCTCGACGCATGTCAGTACCTCATCACACATCCTCGACGTGATCTTCATACTGGAATGCTAGTGGTCGCCGAAGGAGCTTGATCTCCTAAAGAGCGTAGCTTTGAATCTGGAACAAGCGGCCCTTACAAAAAGGCGAATATGCCTCAAGTTGACTCGTGGTGCAGCTAAGGAGAGTAGGAAAGGCGGCCAGTTCTACACCAGGCGTTAGGCGAAGAACTGAATTGAACTAAGAGACGAAGGACAGTGATAGGTGCGCCGTACGCGCTCAACGTTTCTTTCCGTCACCCTAATGTTATCTATACCTCTTTCCTAGAACCTCCCTTTCGAAGATGATCACTATTTCGACGAGACATCATGCTAAGCGCTGACCGAGGCTTCTCGAACCTCATCCTATCCCCCAATCGACGGCGATGCATTTGTATAATTTTGATCTCGATTTCTGTATAATTCTTTCCTAGGACCTCCTTCTCGAAGAGGAGTAAAATTTCGATGAGACGTTCTTCTCAACGCAGACCGAGGCTTTTCGAATCTCATCCTATCCCCCGATTGGCGGGGATGCATCCGTCTCGTCCCCCGTTTCCATCCCCTGTCTTTCGGACATCGCCTTCACCATTCACCTCCCTCCCGTTGCTTCTTAATTACATCTCTGCTCCACCCGCGTGCAATACTACTTTATCGCCACTTCTTCCGACCATCCGATCATCTTTCTTTCTACACCAATTTCTGCACTGCGTGGACGGGGAACCCGACTCCTACAACTACGATCTGAGTGCACATTTTACGGCCGTCCTAAAGAGAAATGAAATCAGAAGCCGATCTTGGAGAAATCGCCATGGTCTATCGGTCGCAAGAATCTTTGTTCTTACACTCCCCAATACCCCTTCGCTTCGCACCGTGTCATGGACACTTCTCGAAACGATTTCCGTTTGGAACTCATGATTCAGGACACGACAACTTCAAACGACGTTTCGAGACTCTTACATGGAGACGCTGGTGCTGTTAATCAGAATTCGAGGGACGAGAAGCAAACTACTAGTAATATGCCATTTCCAAAGCTAGGATCTCAAGACACCCTTTCTCTTTTGCTAGTTCGATGCTCTCGACGACGATTTTACATGATCTGAAAAAAAATCCGACGAATGTTCGACTTACTGCATCAACGAACCAAGTTGCAGTGCATCTTCTCGATTCCATCTACCTACCCGTCCAATATATGAATTTGAGCATAGGCTGCGCCAAGCCTTCGCTCGCTCGCTCGTGTCCTCTCGACCGCAACTCGTCCGCTCACCACGATCGAATGAGTCTGTGCCGTATTGTCAATGCCGCCTCCACCATCCTGCTCTCGATGACACGGGCTCATGCCGTTCCGATCATTGGTTCCAATCACGACGAAATCGACGACTTTCCGTCGTGCCATCCTCCGTCCGTCCGTCCGTCAACCGTAGGGATAATCTATACTACTCTCTACACTTTACGCAGGACTTTTTCGGAGTTTGCTCGTTCTGTTCACGGGGGTTTTTCTCTCGACGCGGCTGGTAAAAGTTAAATTACGAAGCTAACTTCCAACGCTCTCGGTTCGATACTGTCACCAAGACCTGCATTCTGGTCATCGTACGCCTTCAACTCGTATCTCTCTCGACAGCGTCCAAGCGTGGTTCTTTCCTCGGTTTCCGACCGCTCCTTTTTTTGGGTGTTAGGAAGCTCACTGATCCAATAATAATTCAAGCTGGACGAAAGGACGGAATCTGACGGAGAAGACTTCCCTCCTTTCGAAAGATCGCTTAATGTTCGGCGTAGGCTTCGTTGATAGTATTTCCTTACGGAAGGGTCATCGCCGCACCGATGCTCAAGAGTCTCATAGCGGGAGACCTCACTCTGAGTGCGTATTCTGCTGTCGAAGTTTTGTGAGTCCTCGATTGTTTGTAAAACAATCAATTCAGTGCGTCTTTCAATAACGCAGCCATGAAGGTTCCACCTGGCTCTACAACGACGCCCGCGGAAAGGATCTCGATGTGACCGCGATATCCATTAGCGCGGGGAGGGCGAGTTGCGTGCGGTACCAAATGGCTTTCACGCTAAATGGAGACTTCGTATCTTTGGGATTGGTGATAAGACTGATTAAGTAGTGAACTTCAGTAAAAAATATTGAGTTAGAAAGAAATGGAATGAAATAAAGTAGAGATAAATAGCAATAATGTACTCTATGATCAAACACCTGCGGAGAAAAGTTCGAGAGCTGAGGAAAATGACGTGCCGGGTACGCGTCCGTAGATTGACGTCGCGACGTTCTCAGGAGCGGTAGGGAAATGTGAATCCTGGATCGAAGAACGCGCGAACTTAAACGTTTGTCTCTATTCCCGGAGTTATTTAGGACACATTCAAGCACGCGATTTGTTTTTCCAAGCGACGACCTTCGAATAGACAAAGTTGAGGCTTTTCTCCAGTCTGAAAAACACCCGGCGTCTTATTCATCGCTTTCGATGGGTTCTCTTTACCCAGCAGACCACTAACGCTCCACGATACATGTATGTCTCTCTTGATTTAGAGGAACCTTTCTTCTCTCAAACTTCAATATCTGTAATTTTCGAACGGCGATATCAGCCTTTGCCCCAAATCCGTATAGTCCGCACGAAGCTGTCGCGCCACGGAAAATGTTCTTCGGGAAATCTGTGAACAATAGATAGCATCATATTGTGTTGTGTTATGAGATGGTCGAAAGTTTAGTTTCGTACCTCCAACGTTGTTTGTTCATTTTACTCTCCACTTTATAGCTTCATGCTATTGTACTACAGCGAAAAGGAAGTTATTCTAGGTACCTCACCCCCACACTGCTCGCCAAGTTTATACTCTCTTCTAACCTTTCTCTGAAAGAGATTTCCGTTACTGTCGTTGTAGCTCCCCCGGGTATGAGCTGGCCATAAGACGCCTTGCGCACGTTTAGGATAACACGCGAAGCAAGAATCGAATGAAATACACGTTGGGGCCTTCAATTCATGTGTGTATCTATAGTTAGATTCAAGATAATGCAGACGGGGGGAAATTGACGTACATGGTTACAATGTCGAACTCGACAGAGTTGCGTGATTTAAGTGTGAATATCACATTCATGACGGAGATGGCTTTCAAAATGGTAAGTAAATTTCCGTTGAGTTACTCAACAATATGTACTAGTTTATGAAAACGAGGAGTAAGGTGAGAGTACTCACAGAACAGGATGACAAAATTCAGTATACCTATCCACTTGGCAGTGAGCAAGAACTAATAGTAAAATTGAGGACCGTGAAGTAACATACCATCACGGTACAAAGTATGAACAAGCCGAGATGATTCCGTTCTCCCTATTATAAATATAAGTCTTGTCAGCTTTTCCCCAAGATTTAGTAGTAATTAGATGGCACGTACAGTGAGATAAACCTCTGATAAGAGAAAGCACAACGATATCTGAAATTGTTTGTTGTTAATCATAAGTTTGGTTACTTGCTTGGATATCATATCAAGTGATGATAATTGAGTCAAACTTACTCAGCTCCATAACTAAGACGAGAGAGTAGGGAATAAATAGTCTATTATTGGTAAAGAAGCTTGTGCAGGGATAAAGTGTCCCGGAAGGAAGGACTGAGAAGCAGATTAATAGGAAATTTCTCCGCAAGACAAGAGTAATCAGAACAATGAGAACTTACATATCATAAATCTCATAGCTTGGTACAACTCCAAAGCTGCAACTACTATGAGCACCTACGATACACGTACCCATCATAGATAGTCAAGATTCGGTCAATTGAAATTAGTGAGATCACGCACAATATATAGCAGAAGGAGATACACGAGGATATAGATGTTCCGGTTCCATATTGCATATGTGCGTATGATTAATACACCTAAAACCAAATTCATTTCAATAACCTTTGTATTTGCTATGAAATGTAAGCTTACATTGGGATGTGAATGTGCCGAAATATATCATCCCTTTTCAATGTTTTAAAGTTCATATTACGGATGTAAATAATTGATGGGCTCACAAGCGAGAAATTCATAAGCAAAACGGCACTCCTGCTCAATCAGCGCCACATTAGGATATATGAGTGTCTCTTCAAAATTCAAAACTCGCCTCAGAAGTACGAATTTGAGGAAGTAGAACTAAAGTGATAGTTTTCAGTGGCTTCACAGATTAAATTTCAGCTAGTACCTACACCAGAGACTTATACCGACATCAATCAAAGTACTGTAACGGGCGAGGATGTATATAATCTTCACAAACGACCAGCGTTGTCTCCAGATGTAATGTACTTCATCCGAGACAGAAATGACAGTGTCATAAACCTGTTATGTGAGTATTTCGTGAATACGGTAAGTCATCTAATGCGAGAAGGGGCTTACAAGTAACGATGCCATCGCGACTTTCGATACCTCTAAGCATCACCAAGAAATAAGTCAATGACAGAGCTTACGAACCGACTACACGCTGAAGAAATTTAACCGAAAGGGATGAGGATAAATTAAAACATGATAGAGCACATAGAATTAGTGAGACAATCACCTTGACAGCGAGACCTTCTAATAAGGCTTGCACCAAAAAGCCCTCCAGATAATCTTTTGAAGTTGACATGTTGGAACACTAGTACTCGCGGGCTTACGATAAACGGGATTTCTTGAGACTGAGATCTCCGACTTCTTATAACATCCACGAGAAAGACCTGATTAGGCTTGCATCGAAAATTTACCCGCTCGAAATGATGCTTGTTCGTAGGGAGTTATAGCAACGTGTACTCTAGTTCGCATTTCATGACCATCTAGACAAAAGATGCTGTCAACTCACCAATTCAGAGTATTAAATTCCTCTACCTAGGTTGTACGACTGTGCGAATATCACGAGTTTTACGAATTCGGATTACTCTTCCGCTTTTCAAGACTGAAATCTCGTCGAGAGAAATTGCGGGATCGCGCTGTTGACGAAATGCCGTGATATGTCGAATCCACCGCGCTCTAACCGTGCACTGAATCACTTGTCGAAGACGAAGGCAATCATTTCTCAGTGCTCGGGGCGGGACTCCTAATATAATCTGCCGAACAAAGAAAATGAAAATAGGAACTTTAGCTTAGCCGTTCATGGATTTTAGAAATTATAAACCACTTGAGAAAAATACTTACTGATGAGATTGGGAAGTTCCGTAGCAGGATCGTCCGCGAAAAAAAGTTCTAAGTACTTTTCCGATGAAGCGTGCTTTAAGATCGTTTCTTCGAAATACAAATCAGAATCAAGGGCGAAAAGGCACCTCGATGATGAGAAATGATGAAACACATGTGCGAATCTATGTTGAAGCGAAGGCTCACGGCGGTTCATTTTCAGAAAGATTTGAAGCAATTGCTCGGCTGAATTCCCAAGGCACCACATTGTTGGATCGAAAGATCCCGTCAAACCATCAAACCTCTAAAGAAACTCAGCGATCGCGGGCAATGCTGCGTCCGGGTAAGAACATACGATTACTATTGTTGCTGTTGCTCGGTAGCACGAGCCGCGATGACATGATCAACGTCTTCGCTCCAAATTTTTCTCGAAGGGAAAGCGGAGCGGGTGTCTTTTATACACCCGCGATCCTCCAATTATCCTCATGGTTCGTAACTACCCCTCGAATTCGTATCCTGTGATATGAAGGCCTTTCTAAAGGTCCTAAAGGGAGGATAAACCAATAATGGTGGCTACGGCTCCCGAAATCGCGAATCAAGAGGTGATCGATGGTAGGTTAGATGCACCTCAAACCGTTGCCATTGTCAAATGACGGATTCCACGATCGAAATCGTTGCGAGAGCCCTACAGAGCGCTTTTATGCGGAATGCAGATAACTTGACGAAGAAATTAGATCGCTGGAAAGCGAGAGGATGTTGTAAGAATTCTAATGAATGCGGAAGGAAATCGAGGATGGGGAATATCGTACGTCATTGTAAGTGCTGTCTTACAGCGAAAACAACTTCTTCAAATTGTTGAGTTCCGACGTTGTCGATATACGGCGGTCGAGAAAGTAACGGGCCGAAGAGAGTTACGAAGGATGAACTAAGAGTCGTCGCGCCGTCAAAAGCTCACCGAGCTGCTCTTCGAATGAGAGACTTCAAATCGTATGGAGATCTTGAGCCGCTGTCCGAAGAGAAATTCGTCGCTCGAGATGATAGAAATTCCGTCGGGAGCGCTTGGAAATTTCGATTTCGGGATTCAGGTGAGAAGGAGATTGAAAGATGACGTCCGATACGAGTTGTTGGCTCTGTGACTGCTAGTGTCCCTGAAAACGTGTACCGTTACGATTTTTTGGTAGAATGAGCTCGGTCCGAAGCTTGAGAGGCTCTTCATAGCGACCTCGAAGGACGAGGATGGATGGTATGCAGGCCGGCGGAAGATCGAACGTGTCGCCTAGTTTCTTCAAGAACTATAGGAGCCATCATGCTTGACGTGAAAGCGAGATTTCAAGTCGTAGGGTGAGCTATCCTTGCTCGGGGATGGCGACGGACCTGGCGCGGAGACGTGGGTGAGCTGAAATCGTCACGGCTGAAGGGCGTCATCGCACTCACCTACAAACCTCCATCCAGATGCTTTGAACCTCCGCGATCGAAGCATTCAATGCGAGCCCTCCCTCTTCCGAAGATACAGCTTCTCAATCCCTTAACGTCCGAGTCACTCTGGTCATGATCGATTCAACGTCGACGACGGCATCTTTGCAATTTTGCGATGGCAGAGTGCAGAACTTCGTCTTCAGATGCGAATTTCGTAGCAGATGTCAAACTACTGGGAGGCTTTCGTTGAGTTCAATTTTCGAAGGAAGTAGGTTTCAAGAAGTTGGGGTACTGGTTGCGTTCTTCTCGTCGTCAGATCGCCACATCGTTTTGAAAGGAACGGCTAAAGTTGCTCACAAAATGACATAGCAAATCTGATGTGTTCTTATGGGGTATCGATTCGAATTTCAGGATCTCGAAAGCCGTGATCTTCGAGAATCGAATGAGAAAAGAGGTCGCGACATGGTGGTTCGAAGACACAGCTTCGAGTGTCGACGACCACGGCCACGAGCGAGTCCGCGCGCTCAGCGCTCAACCACGACCATGACCACGACCGAGCTCGATGACGAAGAAACGCTCACTTGAATCGACGCTCTTCATTCATACGACTGCTCGAGGGCAAATTTAGCAAGTCTGTGCATATGGGCTTCGAGATGGCGCTCCTCGACGTGGACTTGGGACTGGATCATGGCAGGATGGTGAATGATGGCGACGGAAAGGAGGAAAGAAAGGAAAGCAATGGTGCGTGATAGACGTTCGACGACTCGTCACGGTCTTGATGATCTCGTTAGCTCATTTCCAGCTCACTCTGTTCTACGAACACGACTTTGAGGAAACTGGCATGACAAATCCTGGCTTTTAGCCGCTTTACGTCGCCGCCGAACCTTCTCTTTCTCTCCATTACAACCGCCTCCCGTCCTGAACTCGCCGTCCCACTCAACCAACCCATCTTCTGTCTAATGTTCTCGAGGATTCCCTACTCCTTCGCCGTAGCCCATCTGCAATGCATTCGAAATGTGTTGCGTTATGCAAGAATTACACGTTATCTCGAGGATTCATTCGCTGTCTTCAACAGACCACGACGGTGAAAGTCAAGATCTGTCTCGCCGTCGTCGATCGTCGGTCGTCCGTCTAGCGGCCGTGCATCTGCTTCCAGAAAGAAAGAACTCGAGGAGGGGTGGCGAAGAAGACTGGCACGTCATACCTTTGGTGGAGAATCGAACTCGACTCAGAGACGGAGGAATGGTGTTAGGTGCGTCGTGCGCAGTCATCGTTTCATTCTCTCATCTTGATGCTTTCTATGCCATCTCTTCTCTAGGACCTCCAAGCTTTCTTTGAAGATCACAAATTCGACGACGCAACACGCTGATCTTAGGCCGAATCTTTTCGAATCTCATCCTATCATCCTATCTCCCCAACTGGCGGTGATGCATCCTCCACGCGTCTTTCGACCTTCGTCCTCCGTACTCAGACGTTTACCTATGAAGCACCCGTCAGCCGATAGGTCGTCACATCTTTACGTCACCCGAGCTCCTCGCTGCTTCATCTCCAGCTCTTCGGTCCATCCATCTGCCCATGCTTCCATCTCTCCCAACGGTGAAGAGCGGAACTTCACTTTTCCTAATACGTCTGGAGCGCCCGACACACGTCTGCCACCGATCGAAATGGGAGCTGCTCTGCGTGTATAAAAACTCGTCCCCCTCTCTCGATCGCCAGAACGCTGGCCCATGCACGCCATCCTACGCTACTTCAACGCTTGGCGTTCTGTACGTCTCTCGAAGCGACGACCTCCGTTTGGAATTCGGGATGCAGAGATGATCACTTCGAAGGAAACTCCGATGCCTTCGAAGGGATGCACTGTTGCTTGGATTCCGAATTTGGGAAAGTGAAACGAAACTCGAAATGAAGATCGAGGGGCTTCCGGGCGCTAGGTTCTTGAGACTCCCTTTCCTCTCTCGCTAGATCAACACTCCCGACGTCGGACGGGCGTTGTGGTCAAGGATGCATTGGATGGACGGAAAGTTGAGTGGAGAAGGGCAAGGTGTATCAGGATGACTGCGATGGTTGGATGGCCCACTGCTGCACGAACTACAGACCATCTGCGACGCTTCCAGTTGCGCATGGTCTCGGACGAAATCGGACGGCGATTCCGATTTACGACATCGACGAATTCTCGTTCGCTCGTTCACTCGCGCCCTCTTCACCGCAACTCGTACACGCATCACGATCGGACGATAATGGAACAACAGAACGCAGTAACTCGTCTTCGGTTCCAGGATGCCATGTGACTCTCGAGTTCCAATTCTGAACGCGCGCCGTTCATCGTTGAACTCAAAAGTTCGACGACGACTCCCCAAAGTCTCAAGAAGATGATGGATGGGCTTTCTCCTCCCCCCAACTCCGTCGGCCAGTAACATCAATATTCTTCTCCTTCTGCTTTCTCTTCACCCCGTCCCGGTCCTGCGTCAGCGCCACGCGTGCCCGATCAACAATTTTCAGCCTTTCATACTGGATCGCGGTGTCGAGCTCACGCGACGTCGCGGTTGAAAGTCCTTGATCGGATCGTTGGGGTGTTCATGCAGATGGCTTCAAACAGCTTGAAAGGAGGAATCGCGCTTCGGGAGTTTGAACTAAATGCTCTCTTCCTGAGCCATGACGATTCGGTCACTGTCAGCGGGTAAACGGAAATCGATCGAGGAATGCCTTTGGCGGAGATTCGAAGCCAACTCAGAAAGGGAGGAATGGTACTTGGTTCGTCGAACTCGATCAATTTCATTGTCTGGATATCTCATTTTGACATTCTCTTTCGCCCAGCCCTGGATTTTCCGGTTCTGGGATCTCAAACTCGACGTTTGAAGCACAAACTCCAGCTTTGCACGTTGAATATCCTCCGTTCCTCCCTCATAAGGATCTCCTCCCCAGCCTCCGTCCTCAACGTCTCCCCCGACGACAGCACATGGTATCTTTGTACCGCTCGAGCGCCCGCTTAAAAGCCAGTCCATTACCCACCCATCTCTCAACACTCGCTTCCCAACACCCTTCTCTCGCCTACGTAGACCAGTACTCGAATTTCAACGATCACGACTCCTATGCACGGACACGACTGCCATCAATCGGATTGGAATCGATCTACACCTATTGAATCCGTCCTGGTTTCTCCATCTCAGGAATTCTGGTGCTTACATCGCTCTACGGCGTCTACGCTATCTCATCGCTCCGCGCCATGTACACCCCTCGAAACGGCCGCCTGGAAATCGGGACCAGGAACACGATGACTTGAAAGGGATATTCAATATCTTTGAATGGAAATCTACCGTTCGGATTCTGCGTTCGATTAGGAGAACCAAGATTCGGCACGAAGGAGGCGCTTACGATTGCTAGTATCTGAAGACTCCTTTAACCTCCTTGATACCTGGCGGGCATCATGGGCGTGACAGCAGAGATCAAGACGAGACGGAAAACGTGTAATAAGAAGATCTCGATAGTCATCGGTCTACAACTGCACGGACGAGATCTTCGGCAACACTTCCGGTTCTCCATTACTCAGCACCAAATCGAGCATGTCCTTGGTCCGACAAGGATCTGTTATCAATCCAACGATCCTTTCATCATTCCCCGTGTCACTCCCCCAAGTCATTTCAATCTATCGACACGAATCAAATCTCAGACCTGGTATCCGATTCAATGCTACTACTCGTCCTTTGAATGACGGAATTTGAACGAGGTCAACTTGAACGCCTCGCTAGTCGTTTCCATCTACATCACACCCTCAATCAATTCTCATCTTGAATCTCGCTCACCTCGAAAGCTGCGGATCTTCTCGAATCGTAAGTGTCTTTGCGCGATTAATGTGCGATTGACTCACGATCTTGAAGTTGAGGTATGACGATATTCGTTGCCACACCCCCTTTTCGAGGAAGAGAATGGTGAGAGAGATATAGAGAAACGTGCCCAACGCGTGCCCGCCGCTCCAAAGACACGAGGGATTTAATTTCAACTGGTCGCACGGCCGTCATATAAGACTGCATCATTGAAGTCGCTCCTATCGTCCCTCGTCTCGACGCTTCTCACTCAAGAGTACCTCACGAAGCTCAAAGTACGGTTAGTCGTCAAACCTCTCTAACACTTTAGAGTAAACTGACGATCAAATTTCAAGAGCTCGTTTTTGATTCATCGCTTACGCAACTAAGATCAGACGTCGACGGCATGAAAATGAGCAGCAGCACGCAAAACTTAGTGGATCAGGCCTCATCGCACGAATGCAACAAAATGCACATCCACCCGGCAGCACTGGACGCGCTGACGGAAATCGTGGAACGCCTTCGATTCGGCAAAGTTCCTGGTTGTGTTGGTGCTCAGGATGATTGGTTCGAGGAATTGGACTCCCCCGCTCCGTAAGTCAACGCCTTCACGTCGTATCCCTGGCGACTAAAATAATTAAAATAGTGTGCTCCTCGTGCACGATCCCTCTCAGACCGTCGACGACAAGAAATCAGCTGCTAGGCTCTCGGTCGCACTCGACTCTCTACAGCTTGCTATTACCGCGCTTTCCACAATCCAAGAGCATGTGTTGCTTCAGAAAGAAACGTGCGAAAGAAGGTTAATATCTCTTCGGGCTCGTGGAGGCCTTTCGTCCCTTCCCGACGATGTATTGTCACTTGTGATGGAACACGCATCCGAAGAGGGAAACAGCGCTGCGAAGGTTGCATTGAGGCTCTCGCACATATGCCATCGTTTTCGCCAGATAGCACTACGAATTCCGACGTTATGGAGCAATATTTGGGGTAGCATGGACATCAATCTCGTTTCTTTGTTCTGGGATCGAATAACGATACCTGTCGCTACGATCATCTTCGACAACGGAGTCTATGGTGTTTCTTCGGCGGTGGAAGTCGCTCCCTTCATCCGTTGCGTTACCGCTCGATCTGAGCTTTGGAGTAAAGTGTACCACGCATTCGCTCCAAATGTGGCATTAAATAGGGACATTTTGGATGTCATGGCTCACGAAACCCACCAACTTCATGCACCCTTCCTCTCGTTTCTATACATAGAAGGATCAAGATCAAGATCGATACTGCAGGATCCACCGTTGGAGAACTCACTTCACTACTATTCGTCGTGGATAATGCCAAGATTGACCAAGTTCGCTGTAGAGAATTTCATTCCAATCCCGCTTATGAACGCCACATCCCTCACTGTATTCCGCTTCGTTCACCGTCTCAATAACAAACAAACCGAAGAATTAAACGAGATACGCGCTGGGGAGCGTCTATCCTCCTTGATCCTCTTCCTCGGATCCTGCCCCACGCTCCAGACAGTCGCGATGGTCATCGAATTCTTCCCGGAATTCATTGATTTTGCACCAAACGAGTTTGCAGACCTTCCGAACGTCGAGATGCTGGAACTCTCTCTCATAAATTGCCAGGGTACGGTCCTCAGGAGTTTTCTGGAGCACATACACTTTCCAAATGTCTCCACAATGGAACTACGCTTTTTTGCTTCGAGCGCGAGCATTTCAATTCAGGATGATCTTGATGCCGTCTTTTGGGATCTTCACAAGTTCGATTCCTTGGCCAACCTTACTTTCACCACACTATCCCACGACCAAATTCCACCTTTGCGGTTCCCTTTCTCTTCCCTTTCGCGACTTCGCCACCTTACATTTATTGGGAATATGGCCGACTATGAAAAGATATTGCACGAGGGGCCGTGTTTACCCGCGTTGAGGTCGCTCACGTTCGAAAACTGTGATATTCAGGACAGAAATTGGACTGAGTCACTGTTGGCCCGCTTGAAGAGTCAAGGGAACATCCCGGAGGTTAGGGAAATTCGGACGGCGCGCCGATGAGATACAACACCACAGGTGAACTTGGAGGGAGAAGTGCATCCAGGATATAACACATTGCATAAAGCGGTCGAGGTGACAGGAAATATCTCTTTCTTCGAACATCATTTTCGTTTATTGTCGAATCATGCGACAGTTTTGTTGATTTGCGGAACTCTGATAATGGGAAAATGAGCTAAGGAAATATAGCACCCTCCTTCACTGCCGAGCCGATCCGTCGACAAACTGCGTTTACAAATTTCAAATGAACTCGAAATTAGCGTACAAGAAAGGCTTTCGAATCACGTACCTCAAGAAATGACTAAAAATTCCGGTAGAGCTAACGGATTCTGCAGCGTTGAACGGCTTCCGTCTGAGCATCACAACTAGCTCCGTCGGAACAGTTGTCAGAAAACATTTGAAGTTTTCTGCCACAGATTCGAAGCACGCCGAGGATCAAAGAATAAAAGTCGATATTCAGTACCTGCAAGAGAGCGGTACGCCTCGCTTAAGCTCGTTTGGATGCTTCATGGTTACTGAGTACGCCACTTATCGATAATTATATATTACTTCCAGAGTCGGAAGACGCTTTAGGCGTCCGCCACGAATGCTGCCCGTAATCAGAGACATGTGAAAACTGTCAGTTGAAGAAGTGAATGCGCCCCGAATAAAGATGGGATTCTCGCCGCCGCCGCTTATTTATAAAGCATCATCTTGACGTGACGAAGAAGTAATTCCAATACTAACTATCATAACAGGATTCGACATAGGCTCTCTGCTTTTCTTTCCGTCGACTCGTTGCCGAGACGTGGAGTTTTGTGACGTTAGGGTGATCGGAGCATCGTGGCGAAGAAATAGAAAGATGTATCATAATATAAGAGAAAAAATTGATACACTTATATTGAGTGGTAATCCAACTTCGGGTTGCCACTAGCAGTGACTGCTAGCTCCGAAATTAACTGACACATTTGTTCTCTTCGGAGGACAGGGGTTCAAATCTCACGTATAAATACTAGTAAGCCATCGTTTTCAATCATCGAAGCTATTGTCCCATCCCCAGATTTACAGAGTGAGGGATTTCGATTACTTCCTAGCGTTCAAGCTAAGATTGATGACTTGTAACGCGATTATAGACCCTTCAAACTAAATACTCTAGCTCACTCTCATCGTTGAAACTCAAATTATGGCGTACGTCGACTCATTCACGTCATTTCATATTCTCTATGCTCATTTTTATATTCTCTCTTCCTCTAAAAACATTAAGAGCGCCGCCCAATTTCCTTTACATGCAGACGGGAGTCGTAGTGACAAGCAATGCGAAGGACCATATGGCTAACCTTGATCATCGCGCAAACTTCCTTCAGTTGTTCGCACCTATCCCAGATCTCGACGCGAATCGGTGCGTTTGGAACTTTAATTGTTTAATCCGACTAAAATCTGCCTCGTTCTCCTTTTCGACGCGTTAACTATACCTTGCACGCCCCCCCCCCCCCTTTTTTTTGTAGTGCGATCGTAAACGGAACTCAAGTCAACGGCGCGGGTGTTGAAACCTATTGGCACGACACACAGGATGATAAAACCTTCAGGTATACCGCAATAGTCGGGCAGGGAATCCCGGCCGCGTTCCGTCAAGGTATCGAAGAAGGCAGATACAGAAACTTATCAGCAACAGACTTTGAAGTGTACGAACCTCTTCCCTAAAAGTCTATCAGAGTTACTTAACTACTAAGCTGACTAAACCTACAGTAATTTCACGGTCATGCACAGGAGGGTTTCGCCGTTCTAAAGCAACATATCGCTGGGCTCAGTAGAATTATAAAATTTATATACGACTTATCAAAGACTGGCAAGTCACATCGCTTGACAAGAAAGAACTAACAAGAACCTTATGATATGATGTCGGATAGGGGAGCCAAAAAGATGCCAGTCCACTCCACCTTACGTTGGTCTTAAACGCAACTCTACTCTTCGTGCTGTGAATCATATATCGTACGACGACGACGATTAAGTGTGGTCTCCCGTCGTCGCTCCATATGAAGTTCCGAAAGCTATTCGACGAGAGAACATGAGTGAGAAATTGCGGGAATGGGTTTCAAGACGAGGCAATAAAAGACTGTCCGACTATAGTCGGATACATGCCCATGTCTCTCCGAGTCACCGATTGACCGACGAAATAAGCCACCATTCCAACATACGGACCGACCGCATGTACATCATCTACGGACGCCCACGCCAGGTCGAAGTTCCGTCATCGCATCCATTGGGGCCAATACGAGCGAGAGTCAGATTGGCTTAGTTTGTGAGCGATGCCCTGGTGGCTGACATTAAAGTACTCGCGAATGAAAGAAGTGTCCGCGCGAGAGAAAGAGAAAGTTTTGAGCCCGGAATTATATTTGGTAGAACGGCGAAATCGCACGAAGATCTACGTGAGACTCTAAATGTTATCAAGTAAATCAAAATTTACTCGACGGACGCACCTCAGATTCTGATTTCATCCTCAAACAAAGGTTGAATATTTGGCGAACGTGAAAGAAGCAACGACCCACAAGAAAGATGAGGAAGAGTGAATGACAAAGTTCGCGTCGAGCGGCGATTGATAACTCAAAAATACGAGTTTCCACGGGCGCTCACTGAGAGTATTTCAATTAGTTTCATTGACAATATCGCTCGATCAATTACCAGAGCCAACGAGTTGGCCTTCTCTTTGCACGTTTGAAGGGTGAAGGAAACGTATGTAATGACGATTCTTTCGCGCGAGAGCCGGGATCGCGAAGGGGATGAAGTTTCTTCGTCGCATCGTACAAGAGATCGCAGACACGCGGAAAGGAGCCCGCTCCACTACTACCACAGCGTGACAACTATGGCTTTCGTGCTTTGACGACGTTTCCCATGAGGATATTGCTACGTCGTTGCTAATCTGTGGAGTCAAGAGTAAGAAAGATGAGAATTATTGGAACACAGGATAGAGAGCAAGACTCCCAATGAGCGCGAAGAGAAGTCAAGGATGGGACGTACTATCCGCCGTATTAAGAAGTATCTTCTCTTTACTTCTTATTGAATTTGTTGGAGTCGGTCTGCGAGGGCACGATAGAGCTGGCGGCGCCAGGGGAAATCTTCAGAGACCGGGGCGTCCGAATAAATGCTCAACGACATCTGTTCTTCTAAGACGACACCCGTTAAATCGTTGGAATGCTCTTGAGCGACTGCTCGAGGAGGAAGTTGTACCAAACGTGATCCCCAGATTAAATGTGGAGAATGCTCGGACTTCGAAGAAAAGAGAGAGCTCCAAAAGAAGACGAGGAGAGATTATTTCCGGTCTGAGTTATCCGCTCATTGAGTGCCGGAGTCGATGACGAGGAGATGTGATTTACGAGGAGATGGCACTGTGATTCGAAAGTCGAACGAGCGTACTTCCAGCGTGAAGCACGAGAAACCCTCCAGATCGATGTCGAAGGAAAATGGAAAGAGAGGATAAAGGTTGCGAGAGGGATGTCCGAGCACGTCCAATAGTTCCTTCGAGACATATCAAGGCTTCCATCACATAGCGAGAATTATGTCGAAAGACGTTGTATTAACGTTCGAAGGATAGCAAGGCTGGCGAGAAAGAGAAGAATGAACTGGAATCGCTGAAGAGCATCGATGAACACTCACCTGCAGTCTGCCATCTGAGTCTTTCTCAATAACTTCCATCTGCATCTACGGATTACGAGCGGCCCCCATTCTTTCCATCATTCCTTTACTTCGATCCAAAGGTAAGGGTAGCGCCTTCACGACGCGATCGAGCAAACCCGGGATGTAGGACGCAAAGCGTCGTCTTCGATTATGAGTCTAGCAATCGACGTCGAGCGACCCGATTTCCTTCCTTCAGTCGTCAGCGAGCTGAAATTCTTACCGGGGAATGTAGCTTTCAGGTCGTCGAGGCGTCTGTTCACGTTCTTCTCCTCGTCAGAGGGTAATGTTGTTTTGAAAGAAAGAGAGGAGAATTTTGCTCACATTCACTGCTTCGAGGCGCTCGTACGACATATCGACCTGAATCTCATCTCAGGCATCCTGCCTGGATCATCCTGGAAGTCGTGCTCTTTGGGAGATGGGTGATAAGGTCATGATGGTTGAAGACAGGGAGACGACGTCCGTGGTCATGGCCTTGACTGCGCACCACGTGGATCTCGGCAGGCGAGGATTCGCTCGTCCTCTTGACTCTTCGATCAACGATGTCGACAAAACTTCAGTCAAGATCAGCCTCGTCTCAGCTCGTCTAATGCTCCAAGCGTCAGCTCTAGAGCTTGAAAAGGAGAATCTGCCGTCAATTCGGCGAACGCACATGAACACGACATCACAATCGTCTTCAACTTGAAGTTCGTCGTCGTCCTCCAACGTCGTCCTAACGAGAGACGCGAAAGCTTATAAACGAGTCCTTCGATAGACAACAGTGGCGGACATGGAATAGAGGAAGAAGGGCGTGCGGTGGGACGTCAGGCCTCCGGCGGAGAATCGAAGTCAACTCAGAGACGGGGATGGCAAGAGGTGCTGCTGGTGCGTAGTACACATCCAACGTCTTCTCCAATCATCTTGACGCTCTTTCCCGTTCAACTCTTTAGGCTCTCTGCTTTGAGATCATAGACACGATGCTTTAAGCGCGGATCTCAGCTCCGGTTCTCCCCTGGCTTTGAAGGACTTCGACAAGACCACCTTCAATTTGCGTCTTCGCATCTTCCTTCGACTTCTCGTACGACGGAGACACGTTTATCGTCGCAGCTACGTGCGACGGACCGACGCTAGCGCTGACACTATCTTAATGTCGATTCCAGACTGCTCAACGACCGCCCAACAAGCACTCCGCCCTCATCGGGTTAACCTAAAGACAGGCCGAGAGATTCGGAATTAGGATGGAAGGACGCGAAGTTGAAGGTCAAGAGATATGTCGAGGATTTGCCCCCTTCGCATCACAGTGACGGCGAAATCTTGTCAGCCGTACACTTGTTGAGAACAGGAGGAAAGGTACGCGTGCGTCTATATCATCTCTCCTCAATTGTCACTGAACTCTTAGTCTAGGATCTCTGGCGAGCATCGAAGTAGAACAATCATTCATGAGCACAACTTTGAAACTAGCGGCGCGAAAGAGATACGCGAATTGGACGCTCCTGGACGACGGATGGTGGAGAATGGCGCAACTGGTCTTAGGCGGGAAGTTGAGCTCGATCCAGAGATGTGGACAATATAGGTGCGTAAAACACAACTATTATTTTGTCGTCTCGTCTTGACGTACTCTTCCGTCCAGGTCTACGTTATCCTATCCTAGGATCACAGAGACGAGTCTCGAAGCCCACGCTGTGGCTTTGGCACGTCGACTCTCTACTACCCCTCTCCTATCTCCTTCGCCACCTCTCTTCCTCGACTATCCGAAGTCTTTCGATCACCGTCCTTACCTAGGCGTCGCTATCCCGTCTCCCGTCTCCCGCACGTCGACGTATCACATCTCTGCAACCCTCGCGCGCCTCGCTGCTTCATCACCATCTCTTCCTTTCGATGATCTGCTCATGCTACACTTCCCATCTCTCGACGGCGGAGAACGTGCTAGTAACTTCACTTTCTCCAATACCTCACAGGCGCTCGGAATTCGGCTGTCCTCGATCGCATTGGAAACCGCTCCGCCCATCTCTCTTTATCGCAAGAAATCCTGGCTCTTATACCCTACGTCACCTCATCTCCCCGCTCCCGGCGTCGTGGGCACCTCTCGTGCTGATTCCTTCCGGAGGAAGATTGGAATCGAAGAGAAAAAACGACATTGGAAACGAAGCAGGATGCCAGGAAGACCACGATGGCTGGTTTGCTGCTCCTGCACGAACCAGGCCAGGCCATCCGCGACGCTTTTCGAGTCGCTTGTACGTCATTGCAAACCTACTTGGACGACAATCCCGACCCACAGCGCTGACGAAACGAATCGCATAAAATGATATCGTTTCTCGATTCCGTCTACCTGCTCGCCCAAAGAAAGAAAGAGGACGATGATGAATGGCGGTTTGCTTGCGGGTATCGCCGTGCTTTCGCCCGCGAACGCCCTTTTCATCGGAGCTCGCTTTTCCGCCACTGTCGAAAGACTAGGCGGGGGCTGTCAGCACCTCATCTACATGCACTATCCTGCTCTCGCATAACTATGCGGACTCTTGGACTCCCACCAAGGCGACATCAACAGCACATCCATATCATCGAACGGATGATAGTCTTCGCTGGAGATATCCGAAGTTTGCTCGTTCCGATCACGGAGATTTCTCTCTCGACCCGGCGGGCGGAAGTGGAAATTATGAAGCTGACCGTCAACGCTCTCGAGTCAAAGATGCCATGAAGACTTTCGTTCTACTCTACGTACGTCTTAAAACCCGTATCTTTTATACTTAACGACCCCCTCACTCCATGAATTTGCTCTTCTCATTTCCAGCCCTTCACGGCCCCAAATCCACGGAGCTTGAAGTGCGATGGTGGATCTTCTGGGCGATTTACATCAATCTTTGACATCTGCGATCCGGGATGACTTTCTTAAATCTAAATCGGATCGGATATCAAGACCCGACGTAGTAACTTCATGAAGGAACGGATGATTGCTGGGGGTCCCGCAAGCCATCGGTCTTGAAACCATTCGTGCGCGGCTCTTTCTTCCTCTTTCTTCCTCACCCGCCGATCATTCTTCTTCCTTGGGGGGGACCAATGCTTACAATACTTACACGATTCAAGATGGAAGAACGGTCGGATTGAATCCCTCACTCAACGAATTAGGACGGGACTCAGGCGAATTGCTACATGTACGGCGAGAGAAATCATTAGATCGTCGAAGATAACTTAACTGAAATGCGTATCCGAACAGATCCACTCGTGGGCCAATCGTCTTACCTACTGTCAGTTTCGCCCTTTGCCGCTCTCTCTAACCACGCAGCGCCGTTCTCAGAATCTCAGTCCATCAACCCCGGCACGACTTTAGCTGTCTTCATCTCCGTGCTGGAGAAAAAAAATGGAACCGCGATTCTGAAGCCTTCCAAACTTCGGTCCGCCTTCCTTTACACCTCGCGTCGCATTAATTCCCTCTCGCGGATCTGAAGTCCAAGCTCAAGTCTCAGAACGTGAGGTCCACGTTACAGTAAATCGGGCCTGGCCTCAAGTGAACGAAGACTCAGATGTCCCCGTCCAAAAATTTTTCCGCGATTTCTCAAAGCTGCCTCGTGTGGTTGCTACTCGCTACACTAGCGCTGTAAATGTGTCTACTTGAACGAAAATGTCAAACCCAGTTGACCTGAAGCCATATCGAAAGCTTTCGCTCGACATCACGTCTTCGTCTCTCATTATAATCCTCCCTCACGTTCATCTGCACGTTCCCCGCTTCAGTCTCTCCCACTCGCATTCATCAAATGGCAAATGCTCTACCCTATCTTTACTTCCATTCAGTAAGGGGCACGGGCGGACCTCGCGTTGTCCGCATGTTTTGCTTACAGCTGGAGGCGCAATCTTCGACGAGCGTCCAGAAATCATCGAGACGCCAGTCATTGCTCCAATTTTCCGACTACGGGATTCATCGAACCGTCTTCTTCCTACCAAATCATTGCGCCCAGGGACGACTCGCGGCGCCTCACGTTTACCTCATGCTCGTCGGCAATCGTACTTCTTTCGACATGTTTCGAGACATGCTTCGAGAGTCCAGACCTTCGAAAGTTGCGGAACGTCTCATTCATTCAGCAAGAGTCCCTGCGCTTTCGACGTGCGTTTTACTAGTATCACATCACGATTCGCGGAAGAGGTAGTGAGAGAAACACAGAAAAACGTGCCCAGCACGCGTCGACCGCACCGAAGATATGAGAAATTCATACCAAGCTGGACGCCCGGGAGATGATCTAATCTCGCATGGCTCTCACATAATCATGCCTCGTTGGAATCGCTCCTACCTCGTCCTTCATCTCGACGCCCACCATCACCATCGCTCAAGGGTACTTCACGAAGCTCAAAGTACGGCTGAATGGTCAAAGTTCTCTGACACTTTGGAGAGAACTGACGATCAAATTTCAAGATACCGTTTTTGGATCATCGCTCAGGCGACCGAGATCGAAGGTCGACGTTATCAAGATGAGCGACGACTCGCAGAGTAGAGAGAATCAGACCTCGGCGCACGAATGCAACTATAAGCACCTTCATCCGGCTGCATTGGATGCGTTAGCGGATATCGTGGATCGCCTTCGACGCGGCAATGCGTCCGGTTGTTTTGCTGCTCAGGATGATTGGATCGAAGCATTGAACTTTCCCGCTCCGTGAGTCATAGCTTTTCCTTCGGATACTTAACGACTAAGAAAATCGACCAGCGTACCTCTCCTGCATGATCCCGCCCAGGCTGCAGACGACAACAAAGCAGCGGATCGGTTCTCTGCCGCTCTCGACACTCTACACCTCGCGGACATCGCGCTTTCCGCGATCCAAGAGCACATCCGACTTCAAAAGGAAACCTGCGAAAGGAGGCTAATATCTCTACGGGCACGTGGGGGGTTTTCGTCGCTTCCCGATGATGTATTGTCCATTGTGCTGGAACACGCATACGAAGGGGAAAACGGCATTGTGAGCGTCTCGATGAAGCTGTCGCACGTATGCCACCGTTTTCGCCAATTAGCACTACGAATACCGACATTGTGGAGCAGAATTTGGTATCGCATGGACATCAATCTCGTTTCTTTGCTCTGGGATCGCATAAAGAAACCCGTCGCTAAGATCACCTTCTACGCTGTTTCTTCGGCGGGCGATGTCGTTCCCTTTATCCGTTGCACTGCCGCTCGATCTAAGCTTTGGAGTGAAGTGTACCACGTATTCACTCCGGACGTGACATTAACTAAGGATATTTTGGATGTCATGGCTCGCGAAACCCATGAGCTTCATGCACCCTTCCTCTCGTTTCTATATATCGATGGATCGAGATCGACACTGCAGCTTCCGCCCTCGGAGAACTCACTACACTACTATTCGACGTGGTCGATGCCGAGATTGGCCAAATTTCTTGTAGAGAATTTCATTCCAACCCCCCTTACGAGCGCCACGTCCCTCAAGGAGTTCCAACTCAGTCTCAAGTATAAACAAGTCGAAGATTCCAGCGCGACACGTTCTGGGGAAATCCTATCATCTTTAATTCTGTTCCTTGAATCCTGCCACGCCCTCAAAATAATCAAGATGGCCATTTGGTCGCTTCCGGAATTTACTGGACTCTCGACGATCAACTCTGCCGATCTCCCATCCGTCGAAGCGCTGGAACTTTGTTTTAGCGATTGCCGGGGCTCTCCTTTGGAGATTTTCTTTCGGAACGCGCGGTTTCCAAACGTCTCAACAATGGAATTGTGCGTTTATGCTACGGCCAATGACACATTAGTTCAAGAAGGTCTTGATGCCGTGCTTCGGGACACGCACAATTTAGACCGCCTAGATAACCTCACTTTAACGACGTCGCGCACCGAACAAAACGCACCTCTCCAATTCCCATTCTTATCCCTCTCTCGACTGAAGCACCTTACATTTTCCTCGCCTATGGCCAGATATGATGATGTATTTCCCGAGGGACCATGTTTACCGGCGTTGAAGACGCTCACATTTGAAAACTGTGATGATCTGGATAAAGACTCGGCGGAAATGTTGTTGGATCGCTTGAAAGCTCAAGGGAACTCCCTAGATGTCAGGGAAATATGGAAACAGTACCGATGAGATATAGCTTCCCGTTCGGACTTGCTGGTAGCTGTGCGTTTTCTTCTTTATTGTTGAATTTTGCTACAGTTCTGTTGACTTATAGAACCCAAATAGCGAGACAGAGAACTCGTTTGATAGTTTATGATGTTAACTTTGTTTGGTGGATGTGCCGACAGTTTCATCCACTCTTTGCATCTTTTCTCGAAGCACTATCAGCTGGAGATAGGCCCAGCCCTCCACGGAACTCAGTAACTTATAGCAAAAGATAATTATCTCTTCGGCGAGATTTTTTTTAGCTGATTTGATTTACAACTCCAGGATCATACCGACATTTCTTTCCGTTAGAAGTATACATATAAATCTCTTCGGAGAATGGCACCGAAATATTCTCTCATCGCAGATTCGCCTCGGTTCTTGGTCCACTGTGCGATGTGATGTCACTTTCTACCAGTGGGCGGAAAGCTCCGAACAAGGACCTGAAGCAAAAATGTACCTGATGTTTTTACGGGAGCGCTGACCGTAAGATGTAGCACGACCCAATAACGCGGCAGTATGCGAGCTTTCGAGGAGACGGGTGTTGCTACAAGCTCCGTTTTCGCATACTAGTCATTTTTGTCGTGCCACTCCCTCAGTTTGCATTACTATATTCTATTTGAAGCAGGTAAAATAGCGTACGGATCACACCTTCATATGCCACCGAAGAATATTCATTCCTCCTTCACTATTATCACAGATTTTCGAACAAAAGTAGCGTGCAAGAAATGTGTTCGACTAACGTACCCCCAGAAATGACCAAAAGAATCCCAGTAGAACTAACAGAGCTCGCACAGATGAACTGTGCACACCTGGGTGTCACGGTTAGTTCCGTTAAAAAGGTTGTCAGAAAACATTTGTCATTCGCCACGAGCGCGAAGCATGCGGATGATCCAAGAGGAAAAGTCGAAATTTAGTATGTGTCCTGTTCACTCATCATGAATGCGAAACTGTGATAGTAATCAATGAATATGTTTTCAACTTATCGCGGAGTAGCCTTGTTAAACACGGATCGCCATGGGTATATCATGTCCACTTTACGTTTTGGGGTTTAGAATGGAGATGCGATTTGGAGAGGTGATTTGCAACAGAATAGATTAGGATAACTCAGCGTTTTCACAAAAAAGGACCAGAAAATCATACTTGCGTAGGGCCATTACACTGAGAACTTTAATACTCGTGGCTTGTGTGTCTGAATATGTATCTTCGTCGAGCAGAAGTCACATTTTATAACTGATGATCGAACAAAGGGCTAGATGTACGTACGTACGTTCGAACCGATAACGTTTCTTTCACCGCCTCTGCTTCTTTCCTTTCCATTGTCTATCCGACTTCTAGAATGTTCCGTTCGCCCTCCAACTTCGAGAGTTCCGAGTCATCAGAAATAAGTTCGGGCGCGCTGGTCTTGAAACTCAATGAGAAAGAGTGGTTTGAGGTTTTTCCTGGCGAAATGACGGAGCGATGAGACAGACTATTGAGAGAAGATGGATTTTGAGAGCGGAAAGAATTTGTTGGAGGGGTTCTTGTCCCTCGTCGGAAAGCGTGGTGGGCGATGAAGTCAGTGTCTGCAACAGCGATAGAGTCGGAATCTCTGATGGTTATGACTTCACGGCGACGCACCATGAATGAAGGGTGTCCAGATCTCTAGCTTTTCCATCGCATTATATTCCCGTTCGCTCAAATGACGACACCAGGAGATGAAATGAAAGCCTGAAGTCGGTCGAGAAGAATTTGTCAATTTTTCTTCACGATGTATTTTCGATTCTTCGAAGGCATTTCTTAGAGTCTTTCGAAGATTCAAGCCATGATCGTGGTGCTCTCGGGCTCCGAGGTGAAGCGGCGGATTCCAACCATGCGATGACGCCGTACGGATGAAGGATCGAATCAAGAGCTTCGAACGAAGTCTCAGAGAATTGGCGAGTTTGACCGAGCTTGCGTAGGATTCCACACATGGATGCAGGTCGTCGGTGCGCGCAAGAGACTTCTGAGATAAATCCTATGGTCATAGCTTAAACATAAGTAATGCAGAACCCCTGAACGGACGACGACGCACCATAATGAGCGCGCGCTTCCAGCGCTTTCTAACGCCTTTCCATACACCTCGTTCTCCGAATTCAGCAGCACACTCCAAGAAATCGTATGACACCTCGACAGTTCACCTATATCGATGTCTTCGTTCGGAAACCTTCGACGATTCTCCTAGAGCACCACCCAGATGATCCAGATCTTGAGGAGAGTCAGCATTCAGTGTGAATATTGAGGGCGCACTACTCTTCGCGGCTTTGCCGTCAGTCTGAGCTAAGATCGATGTCGTTGTATGAGCTCGTCCGACGCTGAGTCGCAGTGAATGTTGGTGTTCGACGTCGACAGGCTGAACGTCCATCACGTGGTACCCACGTGTGCGTCTCTTCGGCGCTTACACAGCTTTGGCGTTTGTTTTCGACGTCGTTGACGACGACGACGACACGACATCCTCCTCCCACCTTGCATCACATTTCAACGAGCCTCGATGTCAGCATTGATCTTGACTACAACAAGACACACCGAGACTCAGGAACTGAGGAACAATTGTCAACGATCTCCAAAAAATCGTCGAGCACCAGCCTAAACTCGACGACGGAGTCTGCTATGAGCAAGGAGAGCGCTCGATTACTTCTTTTCCATCGTTTCAGGTGTGTCATATGTACTCTGTCTCTTATCTACGTATTCAACTTCCTCTCGTTCGCGTTGAGGTCTTTTTGGTTTGAGAGAGCAGGATCTCTGCTTGAATCTCAAATGCTGGCTCTCACTCGATGAAGTATACCTTCTCCCGCTCTCTTGGAATGTCTCGATCTCTCGATCATCCACCCATCACAAAACGTCGATCTCCCACCCAAGCCCTCAATTCGCGTCTTCGCATCAATTCTTCCTCCGCCCTCCTCTTCTGTCGGCGTCGTGCCAGGAGGACAAGACCACAGCGCCTTATCTCGCTTCTCTGTAGAGCTATCACCGTCTAACTTCAGACATCTCGTCGATCGGCGCATCGTGAAGCTGTTCTCTCCACCATGGAGCACGTTCTTACATCACCCTCGCGTTCTTCAACATCCTTTCGTCCAACAACACTCATTCTTCCGTTGAAATTCTCCTCACTTACGGCTCGAGCTATGGGAATCCAAGCAGCAGGAAGTCTATCGAGGACTTGCTCCATCGCGCGTCAATGACGGCGAAAGGCAGGATTCATCTCGTCATCCGTCCGTCCAGCGGCCGTACCTCTCATTGCGGAAGAAAGGAGATCGTTGAAGTCGAAAGCCCAAGAATTCGAATTCCTGCGTCGTTCCTCATCTGCACGACCTTCTTCCGAGTCTTCGAACGCCGAAGGTCCCGAAGGAGATCAATCGCCCATGATCGTGGGCTCACAACTAGCGGTGCTAGCTATCAACACGAATATTCTCGAGACACGTGCGTAGGAATCTGCCGGAAGAAAGTGGGGTTGGCGAGTGCTTGAGCGAAGGCGGAGGAGTGAATGTGGAGAAAGAGGGAACGGTATATGGTGCGTCGAACGCTCTCGACGTTTCGTTCGCCAATCTTGACGATCTATCTCGCACATCTCTAGAGTCTGGGCCTGAGCTCTCTTCTTTGCAGACGACGCATTCGATTCTTGGTTGGGGACAGGCTCCGTCTCTGGAACGTCTACTCTCCTCCGTCCCTCTTCCGATTTCCATCTCCTTCCCCGCCTCGATTCCCAGACACCTTTCGGCCATCGTCCAAAGCCACACCTTCGCCCGCCAGACGCCCTCTCGTCGTCAGATCGTCAGACCTTCCCACCGCTCGTTCCTCGCAAATTTATCGCTAGCTCTTCTGGCTGGCCATCTCACAATACCCACCACCGATCATCTAACGGCGTAGAGTGGGACTTGACTTTTGCGACCACAATTCGAACGCACGACCGCCTCCTATCGGATCGGAAACTTTCCCTCTTCTCTCGATCGCGAGAGATCTTGGCTTCTGCATCGTACTGCGTCTCTCCTCTCCGCACGCTGTATCACGAATACCTCTTCGATCAGCTCGTTTTAACGAAATGGGGAACGTGACGATTTCGAAAGAAGATGCGAGATCTCTAGAGAGACGCGGTGCTCGGAATTCGGGATCGAATATGAAGATGGAAGCTCGAACCGAAGTACAGGAGGCCTATCTAAGAACTAGGATTCGAAGAGTCGAGACCAATCTCCCGTTCTTTACCACTTGGACGCGATCGAGAAAGGACGAACATCATGGTATCGATTACGGTGGATATACGGGAGGAAGACCATCGCCCCCGTTACGAATCTCTTCGTCTTTATTCCTGTGCTAGATACAGCGAAGAGACTCCATGATTCCGGGCCTCCAAGACCGTCCTTTGCTTCTTGCATCGCAATAGCTCATCGCCTCGTCTTCGATATCAAGATAGAAATCAAGTTTCCGTGCCCGGGGCACACGCAGACTAGGACCTGACCTAATGTCGACGCGACGCGATGCTATTGTCAATCTTGATAGGTCGCTTCCTCAGGAAGCAGGAAGAATAGATTCAACAACATACTTTCCTCGAAACTGTCCTACATACACGCTGCACTTACGCTGATGCCCGCAAACTCGGACGGGATTCGAACATCATACAATCGAGGCGCACTAAGTGAGATGTTTACCTAAAGCTTTCTTTCGACATCACCGATATGCACGTTCACCGCTTGTGATTATCCTCGACTATCCGCTTTATTCGGAACGCTCTGATTGATCTTTATTTTTACTCTCAGATGAATACGAAGGGGCCTCGCACTCTTCACATGTTCGCTTATAAGTGGACACGCCAGCACCGCCAATCGAACATCTGACATGGGGCGCCCGATTTTCTGACTACGGAACTCATCGCTACACCCTGGACCAGTGCGCAAGATCAAATGGTCCATGTCTTCTCGTATTCGCTAGAATGTTGTCCTTGTTATCGAGTTCTCTAGGCTCTCCGACAGCGCCTCATGTTTACCTCGTGGTTGTCGCCAATAGTCCATCTTTCGATGTTCCTTTAAAATTTCATACCCTCGAGGATGCGAGATTTCACGTTACACGTAAGTAGGGATCTCTGCACTATTGGCGAAAGTTAGACTCATGGTTTTGAAGCTCTTGCGTTCTTATTACATGATAGTCCGTCGATTTCAAGCATCACATCCCGCGGAAGTGTGACCTCCTAAGTATGTTCGTCCTTGTATTCCTCATCGCCTACAGATAGATTCTTTTGTAGAAACGATATATGGTCGACACTATGCGGTGATACTTACTCAAATAGACTGGCTTCTCGACTTCGCAATTTCCGAACCCACAGGAAATGAAGATGTACGAAGGTCGACATGGGAATAAATGCGAGCAATTGGAACTGCACGTCAAAAGATGGCTGATGAATCATCTTTTCGTTGATACGCAAAGTACTCAACGTACGAGCTTATTATGTTTATGTGCATCGCGCTGTCTAATTTTCATTGTCACTTACTCAATGAGGAACTTGTAAACATCGAAAGATATGCAAGAATAAAATACCTCGTTGAGTCACAACTTATCGATACTTGTTATTGATACTCAAGTCCAATCCAATTTTGGTTTATTTCAAAGTTGCTCACACGTTTGAAATCGAGGCTCTCCATAGCAAAACCTACGTAATAAAAGCGCAGCTGCAAATGTACGGTGCGAGACTTCAGAAAGGGACGTTCTTAGGAGTCAGTGTCGTCATATCCTGCTTCTATTCACTAGGTATGAGAAAATATACTTTTTCGGCTCTTCATCTAACATTCATAGGTGTTCTTTGTCACGATCGTACAGATTTATAAAAATATCGCGAACGATCCATTGGTGTGCCTTGCAACAATGGCCATGGCTGCGGTGCATTTGGTCGCCTATATATTGTCGTGTTTCTGCCCCGCGGTGAGTTCGACTCACCCCAAAGATTACTCACAAGATGTCCTTTCGGGATCTCCTCGTTGATACCTTCTCTCAAACCAACTTGTCTCTAGATGAATTTCTGAAGAAATCCGAGATTATTATCGGGGTATCGGATAAATTCTCTGACTTGGAACATGTGATTCTGATGGGTCACTGGGACACCGTGATTCATTTTATTGCCCATGCAATCTGTCTATGGGCGATGGAGTATGGAAACTATCATCTTGTACGTTGAACATTTGAATGTACTTTAGGTCATCTAGTATTGATACCTTTCACCGGTCTTTACAGACGAAGAGAGATCTAAAAAAGGTGGTAGCATTGAGGGCTCAGCTTCTGATCGAAATCCGAAATCCTCCCTCCGAGTCGCTTCCTGTGGGGGTCAATAAATTGATCAAATTACTCATGCAATACGAGAGGGTCAAAACAATCGAGGGTTTTTATCAAAAACACTTGCTTGACTTTTCACCTGCACAACCAAGTGCATCAAGGAGTGAGTCTGTACGGCTCGAATCATGCAATACTCTCGACTGCAAGATCGGGAACATGTTTATCTCATCGTATCGAATTGCCGACATGTACCACATATTCTATCTTTTGAAGTATACCAATGCTTGGAATCCGGATGAAGGAGACGTGTTACAGAGTTTGGTTGACAAATGAGTGCGTTATTCAACTATATGAAATAACGCAGCTCTGAATAACTCTCTTATTTGAGGATACTTACGAGCTCTATTTGGATGATCACCGTGGATATATAGCTATACATCATAAACTCACGGTCCTTCGAGACAAGATATTCTTCACTCTCGCGAGACTTCGGGGTGTAGTACCCTCGTCTTTGTTCCTGAAAAACGTCGAGCGCGTCGGAGAATTTCCCATAGGACAAGGCGGATATGCGGACGTTTGGAAGGGCAAACTCTTTCGGAAATGTTACGATAGAGTGACAGCATACAGCGTAGCTTTAAAAATTTTAAGACCCTCAAACATGTCAGGGGACGTACAGGAAGCAATACGGATAGTGAGTCAGGAACATTTTCATTATCAACTGGTCTCCTACTCACACTTCTTCATTCCAAAGAAACAGATGCTTTGTAGAGAAGCTGTCCTATGGAGAATGACCTCCCACCCAAACATTCACCAATTTTTGGGCCTGAGCATCCAGGACAACGGGAGGAAAAGTATTGCACTTATCAGCCCTTGGAGGAGCCACGGAAACTTACTGAGCTATGTACGGGAAAATCGCTCTTCGAATAGACCTGATCTGGTAAGCGATCACAAGTTTGATATACAGAAATGTTTTATTCTAATGCTGTACATCTTATAGCTAGCGCAAGTGGGTATTGGTCTATTATATCTTCACTCAGTTGGTATAATACACGGGGACCTCAAATGTGTAAGATATTCAACACAAGTTCTTGAAGAGCATATTTCAGACAAATCATAGTCGAACATTTTAGTAAACAATGCGGGAAACCCTCAGCTATCTGACTTCGGTCTTTCCACGGTCGAACCTTTCCAGACCACCGTGTCCGGGTCTGCGTCACTTTCTGGAGGAAACCCTCGCTGGTTGGCACCCGAGCTCATGCTCCCCTATCTATTTGGTATGTCAGGAAGGAGCACCCGCGAGAGTGACATTTATGCATTTGGTATGACGGCCTTGGAGGTATGAGTTACTTTCGCGGTCAAATTCCTTTCTCAAAAAGGTGATTCATCAATAATATGACAGCTTTTTACGGAAAAAAAAACCTTTTCACGATAAACCAGATGCCGCACTATTTTACGAGATTGGTGAAAAAAACCTGAAGCCTACCAAGCCCGGAAATGATGTCAAGGCGAGGGGTCTCACAGATCGAATATGGTCAATGATATGTGGGTGTCTAGAACGTGTACCCTCTTCTAGAATACCTCTTCGTACTGGGATTCTGGAGTCGTCGCTTTTGAGTTTTGAGCACCTCAAGTTTCACCAGACTACCGAAAATTATCAAGACCCTCCCTTGGATGTCCTTAAGTGTCACGTTACATCCGGGATTGAAAATCGGAGGTCATCCACTGTTAACGTCACAATACTGTGCAGCACGCACCCAGGTTCAATGTACTTTCTTTATTTTGGTGCTGAGAAGTTGGAACAGCGTAACGTTTCGGTCAGGATTGTCAGAAATGTTATAAGTCCGAGTTTTTTGAATTCCACAAGGAAAAATAAAGTACGTCTACTTCCAGCTACTTTGCCGCTCACCGTTATTTAGCTTTCAACTGTACTTAGGTGCGCGAGGAAATTAGGAAACGATATAGTTCGGCGAGACACAAAAATGTTGCGGAGTTCTTGGGGTGGTACAATTTACCGTTGCTAAATGCAAGTGCATTTTTATTCAACGTCGGCCCAACCGCAGAGCCTGTCCTGCACTACTTGTGCTGCTGCCTCTCGAAAACATTTTCAAAATTCGAAAACATGAATGGAATCGAGGCCCCGGAGGTACGTAAATCTTATTCTAAGGCCAGTATGTGGGCTAAAAGCTGTATTACTCCTGCCAGTTCGATTCGAAGATAACTTCCATATTCAACAATATGATTGAAATCGTATGTATTCCCCATTCCTTTCCATTTATACTTATTTGATGATTTTCTTTCTCTTCAAATAGTTTGAGGATATAACAAGGGGTCTTATATGGTTACATGAGACTGACATCGTGCACGGAGACTTGAGCTGTGTGAGCTTCCTTTTATGCCAGTGAATCCGTTAAACGATATATAATTACTCTAAACACAGGCAAATGTCATCGTGGAGAATGACAATGTGATACTTGTTGACTACGGTACAGTTTTAAACTTCTACATATACTACCAGATATTTCTAACTTCTGTCCACGTAATTTTAAGCACTTCACACCTTCGGCGTTGTCGAGCCGGAAGGTATGTCAAAAGAGAAAGACATTTATGCACTGGCCACATGCTTCCACGAAGTACGACCTTCTAATTTAGATATTCTCCCGCGAAGCTCAGGATTGCTAACATTTGACAAGATTTTATTAGGAAACTCCGTGTGGGAGGATTTCGAGACTATGCACTTTGAAAATGACATCCCACAATACAATTCTCGCGTGGATAACTTTCGAAAAGGACTCACGGAACACATTGAATCGAGCGGGGTCAGGAGCATAATGCAGCACTGCTGGTCCGACGATTTAAATGCACGACCCTCTGCAGATTATGTTTTGATTGATTTGATGTTATTATAAATCCTGAGCAACCAGCCAGTCACCGACGCGGACATGCGAAAGGTGCTGCATAGATACGACGATCTCGAGGTGGAGGATACATGACCTTACAATACAAAAATCAACCGCTATAATATCTATGAAGATACGGGAAAGGTCTTGCAAGAAGAATTCCCAAAGCCGTCCGGCCTGTCACCCACAGCGTGCATGAAAGGAAATCCGGGGTTCAAGAATACCTTGGAACGTTTACGAAGAAATTCGCCGATGCACATCACCGAGATGAAATTCAACGAGATTCGGAGTGCTTCGCGGAGGAAACGTCCTCGGGATGATACGGAAGTTGAGGGTCCGCGCAAGTTGATATGTGCGTGAAAGGATAGGGACGGACGATGATTGCGAGATGCTTGAGAGAGATGGAGGCGAAGAATGGCACTGGCATGCTCTCGTAGTAGTTATTTGGGGGTCGAGGTAGAGAATACGCAGGAAGACATGAGATGTACAAATGTTTAAGTTGAATAGAGGAGACGAACTCCGAATTCTGAGATGCGACCATTCAATCGAACGATATTGTAGACTTGTCTGATAGCGAAAGACGCGGTGAAGATGTTTGAAATAGTTCGATGCGTCGTGGAGCGAAACACGCCAAAAGCTTATAGGAATAATATGAGAAAATAGATTATCGTCAGGTGTTGATGCGATGACAGCGTACGGTGACGGCGCACCTTCCTTATGGTCTCCTTCTCTCTCATTCTAGAATGAGCGCACCTGATCCCAAGACTCCTTCCATCAATATCCAATTAAGCTGTAGAATTCCTTTGAGTTTAGAGAGCGCTAATCGAGAACGAGCGATCTTGGGTTTGGGCAGCCTGCCGCAGTTGCGCGATGTTGAAGCCCTTCGACATGCGATCGATAGTTTAGACCGACCCACTCAAAGCTGACCACGCACCTCTGACGTCTCGTAGTTCTTGACGGCGGATTCTTATCCGCCTTCTCGCTTTCGCCCCCGCCCTCGCATCTCCTGCGTCATCAGAATCTCGATGATGATATTGGGGAAATTTCAACGACTTCAGAAACCCGTTTTGATTTCATTGGCGGTCCTTGAATATCGACGACGACGAAGGCGGAGAGAGGACGAAGAGGAGAGAGTGCAAGAGGAGAAGAAGAAAAGCTGATGATGGTGATAGACGTGGAAGAGAGGTTTCGCTTTTCACAATGTTCTTCGCGGAGTTCCATCGACGCTCGAGGAAGCGCGCGGGAGAGATTGAATCATCGCAGTCGATCCAATGCTCGTTCTCCAATTCTTTAACTTTGAAGTTCAAAGTCTAGTTCAGCACTCGTGAAGTTCATCCGGCGAGCTTATTGACGCCTGAACGGTTTCAAAGTAGGTCATGCGATCCTTCGTGCTATTGTAGAGAGATAGCGAGAGTCGTTGTTATCTTGGGTCAATCGATACGACAGAAGCCGGCAAGGTGCATCGATCGCTATCGTCGTCGTATCGATGCCCATGCTTATTCTGGGTCCCGGTTGATATATCCATTTCGTTTTAAATCGACGGCGAGCAAGACATCTTGCCACGTGGCTTGAGCACGACGTTCTTGCAAACACAAGCTGAGTAGGAAGAGCGGGAGCTCGCGATGAGAGCAGAGGAAGATACGAGACGTCTTGATTTGGTACGCTGGTGTTAAGCTGTATGCAAAAAGCCAGGCGAGTTGATGAGCAATTCACGAAATCTCACAATAGTAGACTCATACGCACCTTCGTGACACTTCGTATCGCCTTTCTCTTCCGAATCCTCCTTCCTTTAATCGTCACTTCCTTCGCCCCAACTATCAATTCCATCAAAAGCAGCTTCATCGCGGATCTCGAGATCGACTTCGGACTCGGACTGACTCTGGGTGACGCTTCAAGCCTCGATGTTGGGGAATGATGATGAACGCGTTCGAAGGTCTCCCGAGTCAAGAGCTAGCGTAAGTCGAAAGAGTTTGATATTCATGGCACTGTGAGGACGACGCTATCACAGGATGAGGTTCGATGGTAAATGACCTTTTGAGTGGTGGGGTTGAGGATGTCGACGATGTCGACGACGACGAGCTCCGCAGCAAAAGAAAGGCAGAGCATTGCATGCCACGTGGCAGAGGCACACGTCCATCCTGAATCGATTCAAGTTCCAACGCCTCCTTTCCTCCTCTCCTCTCGACATTTCTTCCTTCAATCTTTAAAACCTACAATCAAATCATCCAACACAAAAAATTCCATCTTCATCTTTCGCAATTCCAAGTTCTTGAACTAGGGCGTGCCGCGACATGACCCAACCGACGGACGGACGGTCACAAACCCATCAACTTGAAAGCTCACTCGTTGCCAAAGCTGAAACGTACGCTTGCAGTCAGATGGTGAAGGTCACGTCGTAAGAATTGGGGAGAGATTCCGCAGACCGTCTGGTAGTGTGCGTCTAGCGAAGAAATACTGCCATCTCGAGGGAAGGATGGACACGTAAGCCAGACCGCCATCTACGTCGTCGACCTGAACACTTCATCTTTCCGCCGCAGCTCTATCGTCCACGCGTCTCCCTGGTATCGGCACGGACTTACTATAGGCCTCACACGCTTAAAAAAATGAGAGGAGTCATTTCGCAGCCAGGGACGCTTGATGCGGGATTAAGGACGACAGTGTCGGACAGTCGCGACGTCGCGGGACGTAAGGATCGTGGTCGACGATGCCGAGGATTAAAATCCTTCAGGAGCCGACGAAATTTTGGATACTGCTCATCCGAGAGTCTCTTATTCTACTTGAGGCCGTACATCTGCTCGCAGGGAGAAAGACATTGACAGACTCACGACGTGAAGACACGCAGTCGTCATCGGCATGGTCATCCTAGTAGAGTGCCAGCGGTAATCGAAGACGATTTGATACGAGTGAGGCTTCGGAGGTGCCGACTTTCTTACGTCGATGAGCAGCAAGTGATGACTTTGGATTACTAAGGGGATGGAGGAAGTCGAAGAGAGGGAGAGATTTGTGTTAGGTGCGGGACACGCCTCTATCTTTTATCTTACACCTCTTGACGTTTTCTTTTCCTCATCTCCAGGCGCTTCTTTACGGAAGACTTTCCGTAGGAGAGCTCAGATTCGACCTTACACAGTTTATCTTAAACCTGCTCTTTCGTAGCCTATTCCAGCCGTCGCCTCCTCCATCTACCACCTCTCTCGACCATCTATCTTGGTCAGACTTTCACCTTTCACCATTCCATCACACCTTCCCACCGCGATCCGTCCGCCTATCCGTCCATTTCCAGAGCTCGAGCAAGAGCGCATGTCCGGGAATTTGGCATTCGTGATTACGATCCGAGCTCGCCATTTTCACGAATGGAATTTCCACCCCGAGAGCCTGAGACGCATCGCTTCATACGTTCAGCTTGCCATGTACCTTGCTTCCTCATCCTTCGACCTCACCGAATTGCGACCTCGGATCGAACATCTCTTCACTGCTGTGCGTGTCGTATCCTTGATTCCAACACAAATCATCTCGTTTGGATCGCAACTCGAGAAACGTGAGGATTTCGAAGGAAGATTCGAGGCCTACGGATTGAAATGACAAAGTTTGGAACTTGGGCAAGAACTCGAAGAGGAGATATGCAGCTGGAAACGACTTAGGATGCCCGTCCGGGCGCTGGGAATTCAAGAATTCGTTTTGTTTCCTTTCCGGTTTGGTGGTCGGAAGAGCATCGCAGTCGAGAGTGCAATTGATGGACAGAGGTCCTGAGAGGATGGATCTATTTCTCGGCACCACAAACTCGGTGGTATTCGTTTTCTCGTGTCGTCGCCTCATGCTCATCAGTGCTTATCCCGCCTTCATCGACTACTACTAGTACACTTACGGTGACTTACCCTGCGCACACGTACGCGTTCGAAACCGGTGCGGCGAATTTCGGCCGCCAACTTCGATCAATCCATCCATCTTCCTGCGTCCCACGCCGTCCGTAAATACTGAAGGAAGACTCGCCATTCTCGCGCCCTCTCCTCGTGGAGCTTGAAGCGAACTGGATGACTCGCGTGCTGTTATCTCGTCTGCACTGCGTAATACCGTCGATCGTGCGCTTTCTAATCAAAAATGAAACCAGATATTGATGACGATTCGCACATTTCGATGCTTTCTGTGGCGCCCCTGTGAACCTAGGATCATTCAAGGAGGATATTCATAGAGGAATGATCTCGAACCTTATCGTCGTCAAACGTCGTCGCATAATCGCTTGACTTGACGTTTGACCCGCAATCTTAATAATTAGATTGGAAGCATGTCCACGCCTCTGCAATGCAGTTCCCCAACCACTGATCTTCAGCTCCATCCATCGTCACCCTAGTTCACCTACGCGTACGAATAATATGCTCAACAAGAATCCGACGAACCACAGAGTCATCAATCCCTCCACCGAGTCAACTCGATATCGCGGTCTTCGCTCCATGTTCGGGAGGAAAAAGAAAAAGGAGAAATCGAACCTGGAGAAGCCACGCCTACCTATAAGGCCAGACAAAGCTGGGTGGTATATTCGCACAACTTGCCGACATCACGAGACGACGATAGATCAGCGCCACGCCTCGCCTAGCACGACCACAGTGAAGCCCTCCTCAGCGATCGACAAACGAGGGGTAAAAAAACTGTGCCTGATTCTCTTGGAATCGTGTCGCAGGTGAGCGTTCTGGTGTTTTCACGAGGATATAGATCGTGAATGTTGAGTTTACATTAGCGATCAAGATGCTCTAATACAAGCTGAGGCCAAGAACGAGATACTCGAGCTTTCCATCAGCGACCCTCGCGTCCGCGAAGAATTTTGGGTCTGCATCTCTGAAGATTCATTCACCGACCTTGAAGATACACTTTCGCATGCATTATCCGAAGTTCTCGAACCCGTTCATGATCTCTGGTCAGAATTCATTGGCCAACAAAATATGCAGAAATTGGACGAAGCTGCAAGGAGAAAATGCTGTGAGTCGCTGAAAGCGACACTGAGGTGAGTCTGCGAACGTCGTAGCCATTTCTCGAATAAATTATCCACTAATGCCTTTTCATCGACCCGAAGTGACTCGCACCCAGAGTGTTTCTTTCTTGCAAGCGAATACCTTAAGCACGCGTTGTCTCTCAAACTCAAAGGCCAAGGGCTCGAATTTCTATATGAAATCTGGGACTACTTCGTGAATAATTTGGTTAAGAACAAGACACCCTTTACCTGGACAACGATGAATAGCTACGTGGAGATTATGGAACTCAGCAAGAAACCTATGTTTCATTTCGTTTCTCCCGCGCACCTATCTTCAATGGCGCCATTCTTAATACGGTAGGTATAATCCTAAGGGAACCTTTTTCTGCAATTACTGAGATTCGATTCTACCTAGCGCCGCGACCCCAGGCAGTTTTCACTCTATTTTCAGACTTTTCTTTTCTCTACCAAACATGGAGTGCGATGTCAGCCGCGGTTCGCGCGTCAGGTTCCTCATCGCTCCCGATCAACGTTGGAATATAGATGAAGTTGCATCTTATGCAGTCGCATTTGCTAATAATCTATCCAAGGAAGAGCTCAATCCGTAAGCTGACAATAAACTTCAACATGCATATCATTCACCGATCGCCATGTGTATCATGACGGCGTCCAGAATTGGTCTTTCGGGGACAGTCCTTCAAGACAGCACTTGGATGTCGCTGTATCGAGTCGTCGAATATGCATCGTCAAACTACCGCCGTGGTGAAGGCATTTCCGCTGAGGGAGGAGAACTGGCCGCATCCGGGCAACTTGAAGACGATTTGCTCGCCGTGGCGGAGTTCGCCATTAGCAGATGGGGGTCAGTATCTATTTTTTAAATCTTGAGAAACTTATATCGTCGAGTTTCTGACCTTGTATTGAGAAGATCGACGGACACCGCGTACTACGCCAATCACACAGTCTGTGTTGATCGTTATTGCAAGAATGCACTGGAGATGTCTTCGAGATGGTCCAAGCCGGACTATTCGAGAGAAATCTTCGAATTCGTATCGTATGTATACGTCAGCTTTACTCGCAAGGCGATGCTCTCGAGGAGTGGTGCGGATGATTTTGCATACATTCCCTACTTTCGAAACGTTCCGTACCTAAGGCGATTCAAATTTCGAGGGATGTGTATAGTGTCATCGTAAGTAATTCGTCGTACATGAGTGTGTTCTCAGAAGTCCGATGCACCACGTCTTCACTTTACAGTGACAGTCTTCCAGAATTCGAATCCATAATGCGTATTGCCACAAACATTTTCGAACGAACCCCTCAAGATTTTTTCACAGGCTCTCTGACGGTGGACACGATGTTGCTTGACGAGCGGATGCTCGCGTGCCTTCGCGTTGATGGCGATAAACAATCCTTCGATGAAACCGGTCACTTTCCAGTTCTCGCTGGTTATAATGCCTCTGGAGACCCGCTCTACGTTGCGATTGTCCGCATTGCTGACATCTGGTACTTCACAACCATCATGAACGGAGCGACGGAAGCATCCTACGTCGACGAACTCGGAGACACCCACACAACTCTCAATTTCTTTGTTCTCGCTCTACGCCATGACCCATCGTATTTGCGGTCACCTTATCCTACGGCGCGTCCTGGAAGTATGGATCCGACGGGCCCCTTCTTTTGGCTCCAGTTGTGGCCGGAGAAAGATCCGAATTATTTTGTCGACGAGCGGCTTACGGATGATCGAATTCTGGAGTCATTTCTCCCGAATTATTTTCCACGCAAGTAGGCCAGTTCGAACGGCGAGTTTCGAAGATCTTGGATGAAGTTGTGAGTACAATATATATTGACATTTTGTATGCTTCTTATTAATCCAGGAGAAACAAAGAATGAATGGTCAAACCTTCGACCCGTGAGTTCAGGGGCACGTTGTATGATTCGTTGCTAACGTAGATCTTGATGAAATATGAATTTCGAGATATGCTTACTCCAACGCTGTCGTCTTTGGCGATGGCTTCGGATGAGTGGAGCGCGAGAAAAGCCATAGACGTCTGAACTTCTCGATTTGAGGTGAGAAATATCCTTAGTAGAAGTACTTCTAAGCCAAATGAGAATGATGTCAAGAATTTCAAATGACAAACCGGATAATGATCGAGCTAAGAAGGAATGGGATCCTCCCTCGCGCGTCGACGAACCGCGTTATACTTGAGCAATTGAGCTCATTGAGGGTGTAAGGAGAAGTCGCGAAATTGTAGCGATTCCCCTCCTTGAGATTTGGAAGTCCGATCGGGTGGATGCTGGACTCGTTGACGAGGAGAAGGAATGATCCTGGAAGAGATGGGGCATCGACGCTGCCTCATGTCACACGCACCGACGCGCATCGAGAAAAGCTTCTGGGGTATTGTCGTTCGAGAACGTAGCCAGGAATATTGCGAGGTTGGGGTTGGGAATTCGACGGAGAGGATGAGCGAATAGCATCATAAAACTCTCTAGTCGCGATGAGAGAAGAGACCTGGGGATACAATGCTGAGAGAAAGGTGTAAAGAGGCTTCTGAGAAGACTTATTCTGAGAAATTTGACGATCGTCAGGGATCTATGAGACGAGAACACAGTGTAGAGAGAAAGTGACGACGTACCTCGCAACGACGTACATCTCGCTCAAGTTCGCTATCCTTTTCCTAACGCTCCTAGTTTCTACCGTTGAATGTCCTTCACTCGATGCGCTGACAAGCCTTTTTGAACTTGAGAGCGCGAAGCGAGAGAACGAAAGGTTTTGACTGGCCGGCTGCATCATGCATCTTGACTTTTGAGGCTGAGCCCGCCAATGCTAACAGAGGCACCCAAAGCGTGAGCTAAAGAAAGCCATGGCGTTGCTGATGATTTTGCTCATTCCACGTCCAGGGTGACTTGTCGGTTTGGTTGAAGATAAGTAGACGGCGAGAGCAGCATTATGTGGATATGTTGCCACGTGGCTTGCGCATGTCGCTCAGAGTCGCCCTCGCAGACACGAGGTGAACCGCTGAGCAGGAAGAACTGTAGGAAGCACGAGACGAGACGAGTTGCCGTGGTTCGGTGCTGAATGGGAATCTCCAGCAGTAAAGTAGCATGCCAATTCGCGAATTTCATACGCACCTCTTTACGTCTTTCTCTTCTTCTTCCTCCTCGTCCTCCTCCTCGCCTCCTCATCGCGTTCTAATTCACATTCGAGATCCCATTCCTTCGAAAACCTCATCATCAACGACTCAATAACCCTCGACAAGGTCAGTCTGATTCTGAGCAACGCTATGCGCCTTTGCCAATCGTCGGTAAACGAGCTTCAAGGTTATTCGAATCAAGAGCGAGCGGAAGCCAAAAGCATCGCTCATCCAGTGATCTATGACAGATATGAGGACGAACCTACGTGTAGTGTAGGCTGGGGTTCAAAAAGTAAATCGCCTCTTGGTTTGCGTCGTGGACGTTGAACGTGTCGACGACGATGAGCTGGACGTCGTGTGGACGAAAACTGGCCATCCGATGCCACGTGGCTCGGCGTCAAGCTGCCAAACTGCATCGCTTTCGTCGTTTTCCTCTCGACACGTCTCTATTCGATGCTGGGACTGGTACTGAACTCACCCGAAACAGAATTTTGCGATGTGAATATTGTGATTCACGCATCTTGTACGGGGGCGTGCGACATGGCCCAACAACTTGAAACCGATTGATCGAAATTCATCCGTTGTCGACGTTGAAGCCTTCATTGGCAGTGGACAGCGAGGATGCGTCAGTAAAGGTGAGATAGGATTATGGTCTCTCGTGTTCATGTATTATGATACGATGATGGTTTCGCGCCATTTAGCGGAAGCTGGTCGGAAACTCGAGCAGAAACATCCTCGTCGTCTGTTTGAAGACGCCGTCTCTCCGCTGCAAATCTAGCGTTCACGCGTCTCTCTGGTATCGAATTCACGCTGGGCCTTTTGCGCTTGAGAAATTGAAAAGATCCCTTTTGCAGCTACGTACTCGGACGAATCTTAACGAAATCTAGAGGGCGGACGGGAGATGAGCTTATAAGGCCAGCGGTTCCAACGAACCGAGATAGACACGCACAGGCTTGGGCTTGACGACGGAATTTCACGAGGGCGCCCGCTGAAGTCAGTTCTATAGAAAGAAAGGGTGGTAGCCTGGTGCGTCATTCGTGCCCTATCTCTCTCCATCTTGCTCTAACATCCTCTCTCGTTCACCTCAGCTATCATAAGGGCGCACATTTGAGCTTTCGCTCTCACTTGCCGAATTACTTCTCTCCATTCCATTCGAATTTCGGACGTCCAGATCCCCGACCACCATCATCCGTCCACTTATCCCAGAACGTCCATCTATCCAACTCCCACCCTCGACTCTCATCTTCGCATCCATTTCAACACCCTCCTCCAATGAGATCGTGTCAAGTTGACTCGATCGTTGCGATTTTCTTTCGCGCATCGGGAGCGCGATCGCCGTCTATCCACAGACACTGGCAGCTCTTCAACGGGGCTATACTCCTTTCCTACCACCCTGCGATCGTGATGCGCGTACTTATGAGGCTCTCGCGTTCTCTCGCGCTCTTTCATCCGTCCGTTCATTGCGGCCCGCTCGGAACTCGGGCTGGACTTTGAGCGACAGAATGCAAATATTGACGAACGATCATTCAACGACTAGAAATGTGGCCGCGCTCCGCCGGCATGTCCCTGGCTCCGTTTTACAGCGTAGTACCGAGCTTCAGCACCGAGCTACCTCTAGAAATGTTTCTTGAGAAGGAAAGAATTCCCCGACTCGACTGAACAAAAAGTGAAACGAAAGTGAAACTTTTTAAGGAAGGAGAAAAGGGTTTATGTGATTCTGGTGTTCCTTTTTAGGAATCGAAGTGCGGCACGTGATTTGTACACAAGCGCAAATAAAAATACAAGGATGAAACGATGCTGTGGAGTTTGGAACAGGGCCCAAAAACATGTGTTTTGTTGAAATACAAGGCCATGATGCCATTCCAAGCAATGTTCAGTCACGGTCGCTGTGACGCAGTGTCGATTGGGCGTGATAAGTTGTGACAGGTGCAGGGGCGAATATTGGTCGTTATTT
>KQ086114.1:0-54694 GCA_001020605.1 Schizopora paradoxa | reverse complement strand
ACGAAAGAAAAAGTAAACCGGCCCTAAAGTACAGCTGTCTATGCTCCACGAGCAACATGCAGGAACAGTTCTAGTACTTGGTGAGTATATATAAGGGGAGTTAAATGTTGAAGAAACTGTATACATGACAACATATTCTTCAATTTGACACTACTCACTATTGCAACAGTAAACCGGCCCTAAACCTGTGCTGATCTCGGACAAAAAAAAACAGCAAATCGGTCTTGCCACGTGCATGCGATGGCCCACTCCAGGCTGGTTGACTGGGAGAAGTGTTTGGCGGTGCAGCTTACCGGGGTTGATAAAGAAGCAACCGGCAACGATGCGGGCGACGACGACGACGACGAGCCTAACTTCAACGACGTTTGGAACGGATTTGATGGCGATATCAGTAACGATAACGACAACGATCGTGTAGGGTGCGAGGATGGCTCCGGAAATCTCGACGAAAACATTGACAACGCCGATGACAGCATAGAGCTCAATTCAGATCCTTACGGCTTTCCTGCTCATCAAGAGCGACTACTCCGACTTAAACACTTCAAAGCATTCATCGCCGACACAGGAAAATATATTCCCAAACCCGAGAAAGACAACTTCGCTCCTCTGGGCTCGAATTCGGCTCGAACAATCGTCAAGAACGACACGACGGCTTTCGCGCTGACAGTGCGCATCACGTACCGGAAGCGATCACTTGACAATGTGTCCGAATTATATCAACTTCCTTCTCTTCTCGATAGCATCTTGCTCTACTATGGTTGCCGCGAGCAAATCCAGTTGCCATTTGCCGTAGTGGACTGCTGGTCCAAAGTTCGCTTACAACTTCGCACCACGCAGAACGAAAGGGTTGTCGCATCACCGCACACTGTCGCAGCTTTGCCGCCCACTGATGCGCTTCCCTATGGGTTCTGTAACTTCGTCCTGATCAAGGATCCTCCGAATGTCCCCTACCGAGGCATTCAAGGCGCGGGTAACAGTACGTGTTCGAGTCTAAATTCTTACCGAATCCCATGAGCATTTTTAACACCGTGATAGGTCATTATGTCGCGCAGATCCGACTAATATTCAGTCCATTCGTTCGCCGTCCACGTCGCGGCGCCGGCGTCACGAACACTCGCCATTTACTGGCATATGTTCAACCGTTGAAACCTGCCCGAGGCACTCTTTCTCTTCAAGATGACGGTCGTTTCGACCATGTTCCCGATGACAATATCGAGATGTTTCGGCTTGTTCGCGATCTCAATCCTGATGGTTCCCGAGTCGGGAAAGTTGTGCGTCTCTTGGAGATTTGGAGGCCCATTGATGTGATTCCAGTATTTGGAGAAGAATGCCCAGAAGAGTGGAATCGGGATAACTCAGTGGAACTCGCGACGGAATTTTATGTAAACTCGTTTGCAGATAAGGAGACTTATCAAGCAGTGTACTGATTCAAGTCTTTCTCGCTATTCAGTCAAGCTTCTTATGTCCTAAATATCTCTGCTCGCAATTCATCAAATTTCACTGTTTCATGCTATGTGCCAGATCTGACTCTCTTTCGAGACACCTTGTAGGCAATTTCTTCAGAGTATGCTGAGTATCTATGTCGCTGAATGAATAATCTACTAATAATATCTCATTTCTCAATGTTGTGATGTAAAAATCCAGCTAAAAGTCGCATTCTGACGCAATCTAACTCTTGTTCTCTATTCCCACAATCTCAAAATTCATCTAAAAGTCGCAATCTGACGCAATCTAATGCAACCCAACGCAATCCAGCTCTTCTTTTCTATTCTCTCAATGTGTTGCAAGGCACTAAGTTGCAAAACACACAATCTATGTCAAATTTACAATTTCTCACTAAAAAGCTAGGTTTTGGAGGTACATTTTCGTGATGAATTCCTCGTTTCTCAAGTCAGTAATCCCGCACGCATAGGTGACTTACAAGAAAATGAGAGCCCAGAACGCCTCAACATAACAACGTTGAGGGGTTCTGTAGCATTTAGGGGGCACACTATTTCCTGAATTGCTCCGAAGAACCAAGACTTTGCCCAGGAAAGAGAAAGTATGCCAGTGGTATTCGCAGTAGAACATTTCGAGTGCCTGACGGTTAAGTTTGATAAAATCCGTTCGGGCTCGGGTTTCTTCAGAAGCTTCGTTTCCAGCAATCTATGAGCATGTCGGGAATTGTAAATCGAAACAGTTCGATACCTTCAGACTTGCAAGCTTAGGGTGAGCCGGATGCTACGCATCGCCTACGCTTCCAAAAGTGCTGTGTTTTCTAAAGCGAAGCATGTAAGCGTCATGTTGTTGATTATCAAATTAATATACCTATCCATCATATGAAGCTTCGAAATTTTCAATTACGTCGCGTTGAAACCTCGTTCAATATTGCATCAATCACGATAACGGGCTTCTTTTGTCCAACGAGCAGTAAGTGTGTGTTGTTGCGAGTATGTAAATGTAGAAATTAGCTTTTCAAGCGTTTTTGTTCGGAGCGTACTGGATAGCATTGACTCCCCAAGGCAAGCCAGTTCACTGGCTTCACCTGAAAACTTGAAATTTGAACCATCGGAAGATATTTGCGTTTCTGCCAATCGTTCTGCCAGATAAACTTCACAGTTACGAGGGCTGCACCTATCCGAAGGGCGACCAAACAGAGGAGAGTAAGACGGAAGAAGATTTGACAGAACTTGACTGTGACCGTGACTGAAGAAAAGTTGAGTGGCAGTGCATCGGTCGTTTTCAATTTACTGTTTGGTTCGAAAGGTGTCGCATTGTAAGCCAAGCAAACAATCGCCTTTTGCCGATGGCCAACCGCAGTGCGCGCACCAAGGGGTGGACGAAACCCTAATAGCTGATATAGGGTCAAAGGGGGGGAGGGGTCCGGTCAGTCCTTATTTCAATCGGGTCTAAAATACCAATTAAATACCAATAAATTCAATTTCGGCGTGGATGACCTTCCAAGAGGCGTTCTGAGTGGTATTTTGACGAGAACGTACGATTTCGATCTCCAAATGTGGCTGCGAATTGACGGGCACGAGTGTCTGCCAAGTTGGGCGAAGTTGTCGGAGCACGATCGGGCCTCGGAGATGTCGGCACAAGTTCGGCAGCCATCGGCACCTGATTAAGTGTGGGAATTACTGCCTTGATTAGGTGCCTCGGAATTAGCCGAAAGGGGGGGTGGGGTCCGTCGCGTCCTTAATTGGATGGGGTGACCCTATATCACGGATTGGGTAAACGTCCACCCCTTGGCGCGCACGGTGCACATCGAGACGACTTTTGTCGACTTCCGTCATTTACGGTGACGCTTTCCGCGACTTCTTGAATGTGAGTGACAAATAAGTTCAAAGAATAATGCAACGGCTGCTGAATATTCAAGTTATTCTCGAAGCTTGAACAAAACCAAAATTCATCCGTGATCCCCGTTCATATCGTCGGCGACCGATATTGGCCCGGGCAATAGGTAACGATGGTGCAGCACGAGTTTGGGCGCGTTGACAGAGGAGCGATACAAGCTCTGAAGCGCATCCTTCTGGTTGTCGAGAAGCTTGACGGCCACCTCGTTGACTCCGAATGTTGGAATATCTCTCCAGAAGGGTGAGGTAGATTTGATAACCAGAAACGCAACACTGACATCCTGAGTTCGTTCACATTGCCATGCGCTCTGCTTGTATAATCAAGTATTTTTGCCCCTCGAATATTTGGAGAATGCGACGTTGGAGCGGGCTATCGAGCGCTGCAGCATTCGTTATTGGGCGTCGAAAAGCTCACGGCATTCATCAAGCGAGGCGTGGAAATATGTGGGAGACATCGGAAGGAGGGAAGACGTTGTTGCATTGTCCAACTCCCAGACGAGATCTTGGTTACAATATTTCACTTCGCATCCCAGGTTGATGCTCCGCCATCTGAACCGCGTTACACCTCGGATACTCTCGCCACTGCTACAGCAGCCTCCCTTTCTTTATCCGCCACATGTCGCCGGTTTCGAAACCTGTTGCTCGCCAACCCATCCGAGTGGGGGACATGGCAGAACATAGACGCGCGAACACTGAAACTCTTTCAAAAGCGGAGTCAGGACAGACCTTTGTTGGTATATGTTGACACCGACTACCACGCTCGCAAGTTTCGAGAGGAGTCACGTTCTATGGACCCGGAAGAGTTTGCCAGCAGATATGCAAAATTCTTCACTCGAGACAGAGTGGTAGAATCGATGTTTCAATATCGGGACAGAATTCGAACACTCGCCATACGACGCTCAGGCCGAGAGGAAGGTGTGCTGGGGGTGGCTATACCCGAGCTAGCACAAACGAGCTCATGGCAGGGTGTTACCCTACCGTTGCTAGAGGACCTATCCGTCACATACACGGGCAGCGATTACTCGGACAAACCCCACTTCTTCGAAACGTGGGTGATGCCTCGTCTTCGCAGCTTCTCTATTGCGAACGCCATTCCGAAAGGAGCCTCCTGCACATCCTTGGGCACGTCCTTGGTTACTTTGCAGTTGACATTCAACGTCCAATCATCTCTCCTCACGGAACTCAGCATGCTCAACCTTGTCGATTTCTTGACTTCGCAACCTTCCCTCGTTGATCTGACCCTTCGCTTCGAATCGCGGATGAGTCCCGTGCCAGTTGCGAGTCTGAGTAAACTGCTCCAGTCCTTAGAAACCCTCCATCTACACATTCAAGTCAACTTCGACCACTCGATTTTCATTTGGAGTCTTCTAAACTGTTTGAACATGCCGATCCTCCGAAGCTTCAAGCTTTCCATCGATTCAGACGTGAATTATGTCCAGAAAATAATCGAGGACACCGTGCGATCGAACGACAGGTTCAGGGAGATTCAAAGTTTTGATTTGCAGATATTCGCAAAGCAGGTTTTGGGAACCATCGATGTTGGCCCCTCATTCCATCATCTCCTTTCCCTTCGTACCTTATCCATCGCCATACCCAAAGTTGACGTGACTGTCTGCTCGGTGAATATGTGGAACGACGCCGTTCTTGCTGGTTATCCTACTTTTGACTTTGACAATCACCACGTCGGCCGACTGGCGCCGCTCGAGAGACTTCGTTTGTGCGGCAATGCTTTTAATCCCGGGCTCCTTCGTCAGCTACACGCGAAATATGAGCAGCAGGAAGTCCTTCTCAAGCTCAACAATTTAGTTCTGAAGAACTGTAGATGTTTCGACAACGACCTGGATGCGCTGTATAAGCTTGTACCGGCGAACGAAGTCGTTTGGCTAGATGCACTTACGGATGTCGAAGATGAAGGTTCGGACGATGAGATGTGACACCAAGTCAATGTAACTCCTATACTTAGGACATCGCCCAAGCTTCGTTTCTTGTTCAGAATCGTTCGAAGGAACTCGATAACTAAATTGTATTGTTTTGTATACTGCTCATCGTGGCCAATTGTCGTAGGACTGTGGTCAAACTTGGGAAGGAATTTTTTTTACATAAGTTTTAAAAATTTGACTTGAGTCGAAGACTCCTCGTTTTGACCATAACGTCAGGAACATTTAGATTAGCAATGATAAGAAGGAACCCACCCAACATGAGGACGTACGTGAGCGCATCAGAGGTTAGAGCGAGACACGGCACGGCGATAGAACCGTTCATAATACACGTAAAAGGATAACTCAACCGATTCACCCCCCTTCCTTGACACACGTGAAATGCGCGAGGTGGGGGCTCTTAGTCCAGACGACGAGCGTAGCCAACGCTCACGAGCATCCACGACCTGGATTTAACGACAACCAAGAGGTCAGCTGTCATGAGCATCATGCGCTTTCCAGGTCTGATAGGAAGCCAGAATGCTTCAAGCTCGAAATAACGAATTTCGTAGTGAATATCCTGAAAGGTGCGTGGATTGGCGTATTTGAAGTCACTTTCGGAGCTGACCAGTCCGACAGCAGGGTTCCCTTGAAACGTATGGACACTATCGCATCGCCGGATGGCACTTGCCTGCCTGTCGTCGCCATCCAGACACGAACAACGAAGCTTGAGAATAATGAAAGCGCATTCGTCGAGCCTCCGTGCCCCATTTTAAAACTTCCAAACGAAATCCTCAGCTGCATAATCGTAATCGTTTTCTGCCCAACCAACGACAACACCGACAGCACCGACAGCACACTTCGTAAATGCATGTTGGCGCACTTGATACCCCTCCACATTTGCAGGAGATTTCGTGCAGTCGCCTTTGAAACGCAATCGTTGTTTACGTTCCTCGCCAACGTCGATTCGATGCCTTATTATATCGAGAGGGCATTGCACCAGGGATGGGAAGCGCCATTGACTGTCGTCGTGACGCGTGCCGCGATGAGTACAAGCGCCTTCCTTCCGACGATCCTCGAGCACTGTCGGAGGATCAGGACGTTGAAATTGATCGACGTACGTTGGGGACCTAACAACTCCGATTTTGAGTCTACCGTGCACGAACTAGAGCTCGGCGGTGCACCCTCCTGTCAGCAATTTTCAATGCTCGAAGAACTTACGGTCGAGTACAAGCGCTTCAACGACCTTCCCCGATTCCTCGAGCATTGGGCGATGCCCAAGCTTCGCAGATTGGTCGTAAAGAACAGCATACCACGCGTCGTAGTGACAAAGATGGGGAGTGTGTTCTCTAGCAGTCTTCGTTCCCTCCACCTCGAGTTCGATTTCGTACGCTGGCCAATGTTTGATGGGTTCGAAACCCTCGCATTGATGAAGTTCCTAGACGGGAGGGAGAATTTGGAGCACCTCAGTCTTGTCGTGGACTGCGCTTTCAGAGGCGCCTTCCCATCCCCCTCCGAATCAGCGACACTCCCAGCAGTTACAACATTTGAAATCGGCACAGGAAAGAGGACCAATAGAGCCTTGCTCTTCTCATTGCTTCAAACGTTGAGAATACCGCGCTTGACGACACTCACGCTGAGCATTGCACACTTGGCCACGGACCACGACCTGATGTTAACCATCAATGGTATACTTCTTTCCAACAAATCCTTCGGGCTTGTGCACAATCTGGAATTGAGTCTCCCAAGTATCAAATACTTGGAACTCCTAGACTTAGCCAGTATTGGGCTCCTAGGCGGAAGTCTGAAGCGGGTCACGGTAAACGTTGACGGAGAGCACGCAAAGAGCTTCAAGATTGACGGTCCATCTCAGGGAGGTGAAAGAATTATAACTGAAGAGGTCTCCTGCTCGTAATTACGGATCGAAAGCATGCGGGGAATCGACCGTTAACCATTTCGATGCTTCCCAACCTATAGGACAGAACAACTTTTGCAGTGACTGAAACGAAATAAAATACGAACACCAACTGACAGCAAATATGTCTCCATCATCTTCGCTTCCGATATTCACCCCTCGATCTCGACCGCCGAAGCCCATCCCGCTCTCGATGTCGATCCCTCGGTGGTGTCCGCGGTGATCTTGACCTACGTCTTTTACCGCTGTCACGATGCCTCTCCCTGCTTCTGCTCCCATCTCTCTTTCGACGATGAGACGAGGAGTCATCAACGTCGAACACCATTCCGTACTTATCGCGGCCATCATCGTTTCGCTCGACGCGATAGCGATGGGTTCGCTCGAGGTCTTCACGGCCTCCGAAACCACTGCGTCCGCCTCCGCGACCTCGTTGAGCTCGAGGACCCATTTTTATATCATTAGACCAGTGTGTATTCATCCGAGAGACGGACTGCGAGCTGTTGATGTAATCAGTATCCTGATGGTCTAGTTCATAATGCGAGTAATGGCATACAAGTCTACCCAGATTCGACGATCGTCAATAAGGACATTTTGCATTTTGAAATACGCCTTCACGGAAAGCCAAGAAAAGCAAGTTAGTGAACAGAATGAACGTGAAAAGGGGAGAACGAACCTGCTCTGCGTCTTCTCGCTTATCAAACTCGATGAACGCATATTGTAAAGAGTCACCGGTTTGTTTATCCCTGATGACTTGACAGCTCATAATGGTACCAAACCGGGAGAAAATCAATTCGAGGTCTTCGTCCCTTGTGACAGGGTTCAGCTTGCAGACGAACAACACGTTCTCGGGCGGTCGAACATTGGCAAATGGTAGGTCCCCGACCATCTCGAGGGTCAGTGCTGCGGCAGCAGCCTCTCGCTTTCGCCGTTGCTCTTCCTCTTCCTCCTCTGGCATCGTCTCCAATGGGTCTTCGTCCTCTGCAATTCGAGTTGAGTTGTCTGGGGGTTTCGTCGGAGGGGATTCTGGTACGACCAGCCCTTCTGGATCGTCAAAGGGATCGTCTGCATACTTCGAATGAACATAATGAAGGGAATACATAGGTTTGACGACGCACCAAGAATCTCAACATGCCGAATCCTCACATCTTTATACGGTCTCCCATCGTGATCGACGAACACGTCGTTCAACTTGTCCAGCGTCTCCAGCCCCTCCACGACATGCCCGAACACCGCATGCTTGCCATCCAAGTACTCGATGTTGTCCGCGAGCGTGACGAAGAACTGGCTGCCGCACCCGCCTTGAGTGCCTTCGATCGAGGGGGCGACAGCCATCGACACGGTTCCCTTCTGAGTGTGTTTGAAGCGAGGGACGATCTCAGGGGCAAAGTAACGCTCTGAGCGAGACGAGTTGCCTTGCTGCGACGCGATGTATGACCAGATCGACTCTCCGCCTGTCCCTGTTGCGCTCGGGTCGCCAGCTTGAGCGAGGAAGTCCTTCGAGACTGTTGGGTGTTAAGCTAAGCCACAATAATCTTCAAGAGTAGAGATTACGACGTACCATTGAAGAAAGCATTGAGGTTGTAATAGTACACTTTACACAACTTCAAGAAGTTCTGGCAAGTTTTTGGACAAGCCTCCACCTCCAAGTCAATGACTAAGTCACCTAGAGATGTCTCCAACAACACCGACATATTTTGGCCATATAAAGTGCTTTGGTTCTGCTATTGGCGCTCAATGGCTCGGAATATGGCTTTCAGCGCGGCGCGAGATCGTGGTCGGTGGTCAAGAGGCGTCGGGAAACCAAGTCGCGATCACTGGACAGGGATTTCTCCTCAAATGTCTTCCGAAGACACGCAAAATTCAAGATATCATGATTGGGAGAGATCACTTTCATTGTGGTGTAGTCTCTATAATGCAGCTGTATTACACAAAATGCTGAGGAATTACCCAAGGCGTATGAAGAGTTCGTTGCATAGATACAAATACAAGGATATTGTCAGGCCTCCTTCATATCGAGCCCAACAATGCGCATCCCTTCAAGGGTGGTGCTCGCTGATAGTCGGAAGCATAGTGCCTCGGGCCCAGGCTTATGAGGTAATCATGATGTCCAAACGTTCACCAGTAGAGAGTGCGCTCGACGGTGCGTTTATGGGCAGGAGGAAGTCCAGCATCACGATAGGAGATCGTTCGGCGGATACGGCGGACGTGAGGGTACCTTCATAAGACGTAATCGAGGGTCAGATTCGTCGTCATTTAATTTCGTGGTGGGGGTAATGAAGAGGGTGTCCAAACATGAAGCACAAACAACGCACCAAGTCTTGTAGATCTCCCCGGGCTCGAACTGGATTTCGACGACTTGACGGCCCTTTGGGAGGTCATTGAGAGTCAGTAGAGCGTTCATAGAACATGTAGATGAGGACGAACGTAGGAGTCGACGCTAGAGCCGACAACGAGACCCTCCTTGCGTCCATAGACGCCATGGTTTACGGCGACGATGTCACCAGGCTAAATGAGATCTTCAGTCAACTCCAGAAACGACATATGAAGTCAAACAACGTACCAGAATCTCGTCAGATGAGCTGGTGGTCTGTTGTACGGCCGACATGGTTGGTGGTGGTGGTACGAGGAAGAGAGGTGTCGCGAGATGCCTCAAGGCGATTGAGGGGAGAGAATTTGAAGTACGGAGCTTCATTCCATCTTGGGGGCGGGCTTTATATCGCTTCCAGATTAGATCACCATCCTCACGACTTCAACGAGGCCAGTCGACGGACGGCGTGCCTCCAATCATCGCGAGAGCGTGCATCACGTCTCTCAGGGAACACCGGGCCCAAGCTACGCGTGTCGTCCGTTCCTGCACTTTTTTGTTCTCATTTTTGGGAAACGATTTGCAGTAGTTTGGATCGATTTTGAAGCTTGGAATGGTAAAAAAAATCCTATGACCCCGACGATGGGAATGCGGAAGCAAACGCATTGTCCTCTTCTTCCCGTAGTACTTTGATTTCATATTTCATAGTAACGAAGGTTCTTGTTTGCCTTCTCTTCTAGATGTTCCGGTGACGATGGTACTTTGCGGGTTTCATCAAACATGAGTATATCGCGTTCATAACGTGAAGCGGGGGACGAAGTGATGATGGTGAGGTAAATGGACAGGTTTGAGACGCATATAGCCAGCTTTACAGCACGCCATGCGTCCGACACGCGGAAACCGCGTTGATTCTACGTTGTGCTGCGTAAAACTCTACCCTTCATCCGGAATTATAGGACACGCACTTGTCAGGCTCTACGTTGCGCAAACCAGCTTCGAACCATGTCCCAGAATCCAAATGATATCATAGTACCAGAGCCGCCTCCTCGTGTCCCCAACCCTCCCTTTCCTTCCTCATCGCCCAGAAGAGAGGCGTCAGCGACACCAACAGAGCCTTCAGCAACGCGCTGACGAATTGCCTTCAGGATCTCTTCGGCTCCGTTCTCGTAAACCCTCTTGAGTTCTGCGGACCGATCGTACAACGCTCGCCGGATGGGATATGGTGCGACGCCATTATACCTTCGGACAGCAGTGTTGACATCATTAATTGCTATGTCATGATACGCCCTTTCTCTAGTTTCCCATTCAGAGTCGCGCAATGCTTTGCAGTCGTCCAGTGACATTGAGAGCAGCTCTGACGAGGGTCGTGAACTCGTCAGCATTCGGACAGCGCGTCGAGTCCAGGATTGAAGTAAGACACCGCGAAAAGAGGTTACCGCCTCCTCCAACTCTGAAAGCAAATGTGAATAAGCAAGTTTCATGAGCATCATGCATCATGGTTAATCACCTGCTTGTAGGTCAACCCATGGGGGAGCGGCGCCATTCCGTTGGACTATACGATTCATGAGGAACTCTTCTCTTGCAATGAATGGATTGCTTTCAGCAGTCTCATGCTGGAAGGGCTTCCCTCTCCCCTTGATCGTCTTGAAATGACCTTCTTGTCTTGCACGCTGTCACAGCAATCGCAAGGACGGTGAAGCGACGCAACATTGAATCGAGTAAATGCGAACGGTCCTGCGGACTTCATAGTGCAATACACACCTCGATCTTTTCCTCGACCAAAGCCGTCAGACCTCGCATAGAAACCGGCATGGCGGGACGGCGCTGCGGGCTATGCGCGTCCGCGTTTGAGGTTCCAGCACCTCTGATTCCCAGTTTATAATCCAGCAACGACTCTCTTGCTCTCCCTAGCCTCTGAGCATTCTCGCTCCTCCTTCGAGCAGACGGCTCAGGCTTCTTGCTTCCCTCAGCTTCGGAAGCCGCCTCGGCACGACGTGACGACGACGTAGGGGGCATTCGTCCAAGCTTGACGCTCATTGCATGTGAAGGAGGCTTGAATGTAACTAGCCACGGTTTGTGTTCCATAGGCGATGCATCTGAGGTTGATGTCGAAGACAATGAAGCTCTGAAATCCGTTTCAGACATGTCCTCTGAGGCGAATGTCGACGACGACGAACCCAAGACAGTGGGCGGGGCCGCCTGGAGTTTCTCGTCTGCCGAACGCACTTCGGACGTTCGCAGTGGCTTGTACTTGTCAACGAGCATACGAAGCACGGCATCCTGTATGCGTTCCTCGCCATCCCAATTCTCTCCGGTCTGTTGTGCGAGCAGCTGCGACGCTCTCGAGGTCTCCCTCCGCGTATCAGACTCTTCAGCAGCGGCATCCGCGAACAATTTGGAACTCGCTCGATGATCGGCGACTCGCTGGCTCGTCGAAGAGGAGTTTAAACGTGCATTTCGGCAGCCTGAATTTCTGAGAAACAGTATTGAGTGTTTGCGAGACGACTGCAAACTCGCCATCGTCCAAATCGTCGTGGTCGTCGCGGTCATGAGCAAGCAAGACCGGCATCTTCCGGCATACACTTTGTAACAGCCTCGCAGCGATTTCGCCGAATGTACTCTTTGCTTCCGACGTCCTCTACTTGCCAATGGTATCTTCTTGGAACTAAATGCGTTCAGCATGTTCGACGAAGCAACTTCCAGCTGGAATGAACAAGCGATGACAGGGGATTCAAGTTCGAAGAATTTCGAACCGATTCCGAGCCAGAGCGCAGGAGGACTTCAAGTTAGCGCACCTCTTCCTCCGGACTTGATTTTGATTGTCTTCATTCATGGGTACGCTTTCAGACATGCTCTTATCAAAGCGGGGTGTATTCTGAGCTTTTTGACTTAGCTTCAAAGGCACAGATTCGACATTTCTCGAATTTCCAGAACGGTTGCGGCACATCGTCTCCGAGACCGTAGCGAATGTCATCGTAGAATCCGTCGTGTTTCCTGCATACGAGGTCAGTGCCGCGCGCACTTTGCGACGTTGAGTAACCTACCTCTGAATGCTTACAGACGAAAGGCGAGCTGGTGAGGAACCTCACGCACGACCAATTATCTTCTTGCTAAAGCTGGACAGAATGCTGCGGTCGAACGTTTCGCAGATTGGCTAGCAACTTTCACCGTTGAGAAGGAGGTGGCACACGGGACGGGGGGAGGTGCAGGAAAGGCGAAGCTTATTCTTTGCGGTCACAGGTGCGTTGTCGAATTCCCCCAAGTTGATGCATTTACTGAGTGGCTTCAAGTATGGGAGGCTTGGTAGCCGCAGACACGCTCATTGCGCTCTACAAGTCCAGGCCTGACGACGACGCTCCTCTATGGCCAAGAATCATCGGCTGCATCGCGTATGACACCCCAGTATGTGCTCGCGCCCTCACGAGATGATTTTCATTGTTGACATGTCTTAGTATTTCGGCCTCCACCCGTTCGTCTTCAAGAACAGCGCGTCCAAGGCATTCGGATACATGCAGACCGCTCACAAACTCATTTCTACGTTTGGTTCGAATTCTCCTACCACTGCAGCATCAGCAAGCAAGGCACCTGTGGCAGCGATCATGCCGCCTCCTTCGCCCGCATCGTCCACCTCATCTTGGGCGAAGTGGGCAACGCCAGCAGCAGTTGGGCTCGGGGGACTCCTCATAAGCGGCGTGACCGCTGGCGCAGCGTACTACAAACGCGACGACCTCGGACTTGGTTACAAATGGGCGACCGACCACATGAAGTACGTGGGGAATTTATGGGACGAGCAGCAGATGAAGAGACGCGTCGAGCTGCTCTTTGAAATCGAGTCGAAAATGGGTGTTGTCTTCCGAGAGTGCGTATTATTATCCATGATTGCATCGTCTTATCTTCGTCTGACGCACGTTGATGTATGTCCAGCTTCTACACTATCTTGCCGGCGAAACCCCCGCAACAGCCAGAGCCTAGAACGTTCATAATTCTGCCAAAGAATGCTTCGCAAAGGGATCACTTCGTTCCTGCTCCGAATGGCATTGCCGAGGATGAAGTCGAAGCGCACACTGGGATGTTTCAAGGATCGACCAACGATTCATATTATACCTTGGGCTTGGAGACGGTAAAACTCGTTCGCGAGGCCGTCATGTCTTCTCGAGATGTACCTACCATAGAAGCACCTGCTGCACCTGCACCTCCCTCACAACATTCACAGACTACAGCAACGAATGTGGAGGAGAATTTGATTGATTTATGAGAGCGAATCGAATTGCAATGTAAAGTAAAGGATGTACATTAGACACATTTACTGGGACCTCTATTTTAGCGACAGCCTCATCCCGAACGCGTCTTCTCCGTCAGCATCTAAAATCACTGCACATCAGTCTCCCGTGCGTCAAAAGCAGAATGGTCACGTACAGTATCCCTTCTCTACGTTATGCACTTCGAAACCCAGCGTGTCGCGGTACAATCCAATCGCCGCGCGGTTAGATTTTCGAACGTGCAGTGAAACGTACGCCGCCTTGTAAATCGCCGCCATTGCTTCCTCTATTATAGAAAGGGTGGTCAGGAAACTATGCGAAGGAGACGAAAAATCGGAGTACGCACGAGACTGAATCATCAACTTCTTCGCAATACCCAGCCGTCTATACGAGCGGATGACCGAGATGGACGTGACATGCCCGTGAGGGGGTTCCCCGCTCTCTACTTCCTCTTCCCTAGATCCATCCTCGTTTAGCATTGGGGTGAATGGAGATAGCAAATTCATAGGACACACATTTTAGCCAGGATGTAGCCCACGATTCTGCCCTTGTCGTCCTCCGCGACGTATGAGAGTCCTGGCCATGTTTGGCCATGATACAAGTCTGGTTGTTAGAGAATGTGTGAAAGAATACTTATGGGTTGAATGTGATTGTGCAACGCACAGTATTTCATCTGGTAGTTCTCCGGCAAATTTTGGAGGTTGCATGCCTGCATGCCCATGAGGTCCTCGATCTATGCTGGACGGTTTCCTCGTGAGTCAAGAATTTTAACCGCATAAAGGTCAAGAATCTCATACTCGAGCTACGCGGATAGTAATCATGGCGATACTAATGAGAAAGGGGACGTAGAAGAGGTGGAAGAGGATGGATATGTGGGTTTCGTAAATTGCGTGGATGAAGGCGTTTGTTTGGTCAAAAAGGCGATGGCTTTAGAGCCAAACAACGCTTTTTGACAGTGCTGTGGCTGTCCCAACCCAACATGTTGAACCTGTCCTCGAGACGCCCACTTCACTCGTCCTTTGCTTTCACAAACTGGTATTTGCCATAAACGCAATCTGTGCCATTACACTACGGAATTATGCTCTTCTAACTCTGGGACTATATCTACCTAAAAAAGAGACTTACGAATACAAGACGAATATCGGGATCGAACGAATATGAACACTGGCACTCTGGCAACACGATAGATGCATTGCATTCAAGACAAACATTGCACAGACGAAAGTCTAAGAGAATCATGGAAGAGGACGCTCAATGTGACTCCACTCATAATGTTTCGGACATCCTGGGTGACTCGAATAGATCGTGACTATTTTACACCGTCACGGTCGACAAAGGAAACCCCATGGCGATTTGACTCGAAAACGTCTCGTTCTGAGATGTGGCTCGAATTTCGAGAAACGATAAGCTTAAGGCTATACGAGAGACTGTGCTGTGCTCATTCTGATACTGGGCGGACTATTCTTGAAGCTCTCGCTGCGGGCTCTGATAACGGAAGATGCGAGTCAACTTGGCGAACTACGTTCCGCAGACCCTGCTATAGTACAAGCTATCCGCGATAGGTCGTGTTTCTAAATATTTCATGACGACTGCCGCAAATATCACTCTTTGCGCCGCCTCGCTTCGTACGAGTATTATCGGAAGGAGTGTCGCCAAATTTACACCTCACTAAGGCATCCTTCAGCATGTATTCGACGAGGCTTTGCTCACGTTCTATGAGTCACTTGCATACGAAGATCTACTGACTCGGAATATGTTGAAGATGCATTGCTATCTGAAAGCCGATGACTTGGAAATTTGGAAATACACATTTAGAACTTGACTGCGCTTGCCTAGTAGAGAACTTCGGCGCTTATTATCCAGCTATAAAGGAAAGGACGTGCATCTCCCTCATCCCAACCTCTTCATCTCAAACCACCACCACCATTTGAACGAACGTCCGATCTCTGACAATGCGTTTCAACGTTATCCTCCCCGTTGTCGTCGTCGTCGCCTCCGCTCAGAATGTACTTGGAGGTCTCCTAGCATATGGTCTATGCCAAACTGGTACGTCGCTCGCTAGTATTAGGCGCCGTCGCCACCGAACGACAAATTGACTAATGTACACTTTTCAAAGGTTGCAACGTCCTCGCTGCCGCTTGTTATGCAGCTGCAGGAGCAACATTTGGAACAATCGCGGCTCCTGCGGCGCCAGCGGCGGTCGTAGGATGTAACGGTGCACTTGGAACGTAAGCTTCCATTATTTCATTAACAAATGATGAACCGACAGAACATATGTTAGGTGCATGGCTGCGTGCTCGGTTGCCGTCATCGCCCCGACGCCTTAACTCTCCAACAATTGTCTGAATTCATCTTGCTCTCTCTCTTTCCATAGCACCGGTATCCGTTCAACCTGTTATGCAGCCTGTTCGAACAAATGTATAATATATGCGCCCGAATGTATAGCAGTCCTTCTCTTCTGTGAGCGCAAACATCGAGATGATGCATGTATGCTAGAAAGCTCCTATGCAATGTGAATCCCATTGAGAAAAAAAGAGAGGAAGAGAGAAAATACACATTTCCAAGAGACTTTATGATAAACTCGAGACTCTCGAGACGCCGAACCGTATGAGTATAATGTAGGAGTTCGGTGTATGATTGATCCGAGGACTGGTCTTAGCGAGGGAAAAGCAGCCAATAAAAGGAGTATTTTGTACATAGAAAAAGAGAGCGAAATGATACATGGTACAGTAGTCGAGCGCCGGACGTCGTACCCTCGTCGAGCTCACTGTAAGCAAAATTTCCGGTGATTCGTGTCGTTTCCAGATGGCCGTTCGAGACCAAGAGCGAGCTGGATTACATCAACTACTAGAGGAAGTACAAATGCTACGAAAACAATACACTTTTATCTAGAGTTTATCTTAGCACTTTCCAGGGGTAGACCAAACGGCATCCTTACAATGAGCACGCTTACATTCTCAGCGTTAAGCTCAAAAGGCGGTGTGAAATCGGCTTCACGTCTCGCCGTTCGATATGTTATCCTCGTACCCCTCGAAGTCGTCCAAACAAATGATATTGTGTGGTGGTATAAATCTGTACAGCGCCTCCAGGTCGTCGTCGAAACATCTACAATTCTTCAACACCAAACTCTTGAGCATCAGCGGTATCTCCTTCCGCTTGTATTCGTCGTAAATGTGTTCTATAATTTTTAGGTTGAAAACGTTCCCGCAAAGGCGAAGATTCTCGAGAGGTGGGAGACGTTCGACGAATGTAATGTTAAAGAGTCCATCCTGGTCTGAAGGTCCATAATCGAGCTCCGAGTCTCTCCAAAAGTTGATAATGTGGTCACCCTTGGGATCCAAAGGTTTGGTCGGTGCGACGATGGATAGATTTCGCAGAGAATGGAGGTGGCAGAAGATGTCTCTAACGACGATGGTTCCCATAGCTGCTTTCCCGAATACTCGTAATTCGAAACTTCGAATCTCCGCAAATCTGTTGTTGGTTTCCAAGCAGCTCGCGACGGTGTTCTGCACACGATCCGCGTTGAAGTCGACAGATAGAACAAAGCTTTGCAGGACTGGCATTTTCAGAACGCCGAGAAGATCCCAGGCAAACACCTGGTCATCGAAACCGAGATGTAGATTGAGTGCCTCTAGAGATTGAAGAAGTCCATGCCGGCCCCGAAGCGGCATAGTGTTTATTCGAGAGTTGAATTGAAGGGTGAGATCAAGGAGGGAAGACATTGAGCCTAAGAATTCCACAAGGTCAACAAGGCTGAGTCCTGTGGTCGGCCACGGTCGGCAGTCGAATGTCAACTGCAACGAAACCAACGATGCACTCAACGCTGTGCAGGATTGTCCTTTTGGAATGGCGTTCGTGATGGAGACACTGCGAAGACGAGGCATCACCCAAGTTTCAAAGAAATGATGTTCGTCCAGATGCGTCACCGTATACGCGACGGACAACTCCTCAAGAAGCGGGAGAGAAACACCCTGCCAGGAACTCGTCTGCGCAAGCTCCGGTAACGCTGTACGTCTTGGAACGCCATGATCTAAGAGTTCAACAGCAAGCGCCCGGAATCTCTGCCGATGCTGCATAATGCATTTATACGCTCCTTGAAAAGCCGAGAGCCGTTCCAGCCTTTTTGTGGCTTTTGACTCGAACTCTTCATTACTCTCGGACTTTGCCTCTTCGCGTAGTTTGTGAGAGATGAATCCGGCTTTGATATATACCAACAAAGGTTTGTCCTGGCTCCGCTCCTGGAATAATTTCAGTTTTTGAATGTCGATGTTCTGCCAGATTCCCCACTCAGCTGGGTTGGCGATTAAAAGGTTTCGAAACCGGCGACAGGTCGCGGATATGGAAAGATGGACCGCTGTCGTAGATGAGAGAGACTCCGCGGTGTAACGAGGTTTGAATGGGGGATTATCAACCTGACACGCAAAGTGAAATATCGAGGTCAAGATCTCGTTCGGGATTTCAAGGATGAGACAGGGTTTTGCCTCTTCTCCACGTTTCCCGTAAATTTCGAGTCCTCTTTGGATGAATGCCGCGAGTTTTTCAGTGCCGTCAAGCGATTGCTGTAACACCTCGTCTGCAGGCCCTGGAGGGCTCTTTGCAAGTATTTGAGGGGCAAAGACTCTTATTTGTGAAAAAAGAAATACAGAAAAAATATCGAGAGAACGATATCAGCGAGGCATTTTGTTTCGATTGCCAGCTTTACTTACCCTTCCAGAGATGGATTCCAACACTCTTCATCATCCAAACGGCCTTCGAGCTTCTCGATACGAAGAAGTAGATTCCTCAAGGTTTGGATTACACCCCGATCGATGCGCTCCATGCCATGATGCTTCGTCGTCATGGTTTCTTCTGTTGTCGACGATAGTTTGAATGGCTTTCGAGCCAACTATTGGCAGAGAGATTCCGCGGCCGCGGCGGTTTCACCGCATTCAATTTCAGATACACTGTATTTGTATATTCAGCAATCAATTCAACAATTTAGAGCATGTTCGTCACCTACCTGTCTGAAGATTTGAACTGCAAGATGGTTGGGTTCTTCAGGAAGATCAAGTCGCGTCGCGCGTCCTCGTCCTTGTCGCACGAACCGGCAATATCCGAGATATCAAACTCACTTTTCCCAAGTACTTTGAGGTTCAATCAATCCAACGCATCAGCTCGAGTTTGTTTGTATGTCTCTGAATCGTATGAGTTGACTATCTACTACTTGAACAAGTCATATTTTAGGGGTCTGATCTTAGGTCAACGATCATGTTACACGATATACGCACAAAAGTTCTGTAGCAGTTGTCTGAATCCGAAGCAGTCATCTACATCATGGTAGCGAAAGACGCTTGGAACTGTCGTACATCTGTCCAAGTCTGGAAGATTCAATATTCTCTGAAAAGAAATGTTAACAAATTGAAGGGACGACAGACGATGAATCCCCCACGTACGGATAATAGCAGGAGGCAGTCATGGTTTCTTGAGGGTGTCCAGCCAAACAACTTTGTCCGCCGGTACAAGTTCATACAACGTCTCGATGTCGTCGTCGAAACTACCGCAGTTCTTCAAGACCAGGCTATCGAGTGCGAGATGGACCTCCTGATCCGCGTATCTCGCGTGCAGGTTCCGAATGAATTTTGGACTGAAAGCATTGCCGCACAAGCGAAGGCTCTCGAGTGGCGGCAGGAGGTTGACAAGATGTTCGTCAGCGTCTTCTAAAGGGGCACTAGCAGGGAGAGCAGTTGTTTGCGATATGTCGAATGAAGAAACATTTCTGGAGAAGTTCGGCGTGGTTATGGATAAGTTTCGAACGGTGAGGAGTTGACTGAATGCGGGTCCGATGTCGATAATTCCCAGAGCGTCCTTTGCAAATATCTGTAAATCGAAGTTTTGGATCTCCCGAAACCTGGCGTTCGATTCCATGGTGTCCTCGATAAGTTCCTGGATTTTTCCCCCTTTGGTGGAGTCGATAGAAAACTTGAAGCTCTGGAGTATCGGCATGACCAGGCAGTTCAATAGATTGCGAGCTGATACTGAGCCCTTCGGTCCGGCGTCAAGGTGTAGACAGAAGTTCTGAAGAGATGGAAGCTGACTGGTCTGACCTGCGATAGGCATAGACCGAATATATTTAACCTGAAGAGAGAGGTCGATGAGGGAAGGCTGCGAGTCCAACAAGTCAATAAGACCGGGCAAGTCGAGATGAGTGCTCCGGTTGAATATCAACTGCAAGGAGACCAATGATGTTCCAAGCGCCGTACGGAAGGCTCCCTTTGGGATATCGTTCGCAATGGAGAAGCTGCGAAGCTGAGGCATCACCCAAGTATCGCAAAAGCGAATTTGGTGGGGAAATTCGGTGTCCGTGTATGCGATGGATAACTCTTCGAGCAAGGGGAAATGAACCTGCCCTGGGCTCGTTTGCGCAAGTTCCGGCAAGGCGTAGGAAAATGCGCCTTGTTCGCGAGCGGAGAGCCGTACAGCAAGTGTCCTAAATCTGTCCCGATGTTGCAATATGGATTCGACCGCATTATCTTGAGCGAGAAGTCTCGCATGTTCTCTGGCGAAATCTTGAGGCGCCTTCTTCCGTAACTCGTTTCGAGCCTTGCAGACATGGTTGATGTTAATGTACGCCAATAAAGGTCGATCCTGGCTCCGCTCTTGAAACAATTCTAGAGCTCGCGTGTCCATGTGCTGCCATATCCCCCACTCGGATGGGCTATTGAGTAAGAAATTTCGAAACCGACGACAAACAGCAGATAGAGAAAGTAGATTTGTCGTAGCTGAGGTGACAGAAGCTGAGGTGAAACGGGTTCCTGACTGAGGAATGTCAATCTGACAAGCGTAATGGAGTATCGTAGCCAGTATCTCCTCTGGAAGTACGAGTACGTGGCAGGGTCGTTTCTCCATTCGATATTTCTTGCATGTTTGAAACCCACACCTAATAAATCCTGCGATCTTTTCGATCCCAATTAACGAGTGCTGCAACGTCCAATAGCCCTCGTTGAGATTTTCTCCGAGAATTCGAGGTGCAAAGACCCTTGTTTACGCGTAATCCAAGCGAGATTTGTGATAAGGATATCAGCGAGGTGATCTCGCTCTCCATGTAGTTATCGACTCACCCGTCTGCCGATAGAGTCCAACACTCCTCATCCTCCACTAGACCTTGAAGCTTGTCGGCATCGAGAAGAATCTTCTTCAAAACTCGAATCGTATCGCGATCGATGCCGCCAACATCATTCTGCGCCATGAATGTTGTCACCGAATCCGCAAATGACCGTTCTCCTTATGAGAGCTCGACGTCGGAAATGGCGACGACGACAGCGAGAGGGCAAAGGGCGCAAGTTGGGGCGGAAGCGAGCTGGCTGCGAAGACTGGGACATGTCGTTCGATGACTTATAAGGACGAGCTGAGTCCGAAATTTGACAGCGCGTCGAGCACACAAGAAGCGTCAAACACGTGGAACGAGGATCTGGAAGAAAAACATAACGCCGGCAATCGCCGTGGCCGGCATATCAAACTGTTTTTTTTCTTCTCTCCACATTTTGAGGTTCAATCACTTCCAACGCGTCAGTCTCTGCGTTTTGTTGTACATCCCAATTTGGAAGCGATTTGCAGCTACAATACATCAAATTAGACTTGCGAATCCAGCTCTCGTTCGAACTGGTCGCTTGCTGTCCGAGCACCGAACATCCATCGCCGGATTGCCTCTCCGCTACCCACTCTGTCTAGCAACATGTTCAGGAATTTAAGGAGGTCGTAGAATATCAACGGAAGCTCTGAGACTCCTAAGGATGATGCGATCCGCTTGAAAAGCACGCAAAACGCTAGTGCAGTGACGGTTGGAGGCACCACGATGCTCATCAGAAGACCTCGAGGGAAGAACCGGATTGCTTGACGGAATCTACGGCTGAAAACCATGAGGTAGATAGTCAGGAGAGCCACGGAGTTCGCTGCGGTTAAGACAATGGTAACAATCTTTGTTAGTGGCTCCTGAAAGCGGCAAATATTAATGAGTTGTTTTTTTACAAATCGCGATAATCAACAACGTACCTGCGACGAAGAAATCGCGAACGCACAAAGCCCCGCGAGGTATAGGGCACCCGCGAAAGTGAGAAGTAACGACGGGCAGACACGGAACCACATTTGAAGCAAATGATCTTCCAGATTATTCGCGCGACCCAGATATTCTGGAGATTGGTGTACGACTGCTCCTAAGAACCCATTCGTAGCTGACGCGATGCTCAATACCAACGAAGCGAACCAACATGCATTGACGATGGTCCATGAAACCCCTTCCGCCCCTGACGAGAGGTAAGAGAACTGCAGTGTCGTCGCCGTGATGCTTGAGAAGAAGATGGCTATCGTCGACGAGTTCATGAAGGCGTTGCGAAAGTAATCCTGATTTACGAGTATTCGATCCAGACCTAGATCGCACTTCAGTTTTTTGAACAAATTTTGCTTCGAAAGAAACAGCGCACCTCTGACGAGCTGTGGTGACTCAAGCTTGAAGCTCAATGATCTCATGTTCTGGATACAATCATCGAGTAGCTGCCCTCGATAATCCGGAGATGAATTAAACCGAAGTTTGTCGATGGGCTCGGCGTACCCTACGGTCGCCGCATCGTCTTGCCGGTTCAATAGCCCCGATTTAGCATATTGGTGAGAGATCGAACTGCCATCTATCATGTTCAGCACTCGCGACATCTCGTTCAGCCCACATTTGAGCCGATAAAGATATTCGCTCCCTGCAGTCGCCAATTCAGCTCCAACAGACCGTCTCGTATCACTGAAAGCCCCATATTATTAGTAAACCATATACAGCAAGAAAGAATTAAGGACTCACACCGCTATCTGGAAGTTGATGTTCGATAATCGTGGTATGGTAGTACCGCAGAGCTCTCTGCAGAGTAGGATCACTGTTGAATTTGGCGGCAGAGTACGGGCATGATTTTCAAATTTCACGATCTATATTTCCAACGTTTTGGTTTGTCAAAAGCTATTCTTTCAATGATAACTTTACTTACATTCATCATCAGGCTGCTCGCCGCACTACAAAGAGTTCAGATATCTATGGATATGTTATCTCGATAGTTACTGACTTATCAAATGCTCTTGATAATGAAGGCCAGTCGCAACTATGGTATCTTGGGGAGTCAGACAACGAGGACGACGTCGACGCATTCCGTTGTGCTTCGTGTATGACATTGAAATTGACGCCTCGAGAAGGATTGGTATTGTTGCCGCTTTTTAGTCTATCTTGTGGACCGAAGGTGTCAAAAACCGGTGAACGAAGATTATCGGAGTCGACGGGAAATAGGTGCCACTGCCAGGTTGGATTTGACGATACATGTACGGAGTTCGGTCTCCCTGAAGACGAGTGAAAATTCGAAAGTGTCTCGCCACCATGTAACTTACCGCGTGCATTGACTTCATTCACGACTTCCTTCTCCTTGTACTCAAAGACAGTTTCTGACATGATGGTCATTGGAGATGATTGAGACTATGGAGCTCGATAGCAAACCTAGTCTAAGGTCGAGCGGATCGCCGCCCTTTCTCGCTGAGTGTATGATTGAGAATCGTGAAGATTTTTGGAGTCTATATAATTAAATACCTGTCAAGTGTGATGAATGCTGGGTTTCTGCTATGTGTTAATCATCTACCACTTTTACGATTGGTTCAGCTGCTCACCCATAGCAGTCGCCCCTTGGAAGAATTCTGGATCGCTTGAATTGGGGAGATCTATGGGAGGAGGGTGCCGCACATTTAAGCCTGCCAGGTGGCCGATTCACACAAAAAAGCACTCACGAGCAAGGTAATTCATTGAAGCCTTGTTGAGGGCGATTGACTTCGATACTGAGCGCAGAGCACCAGCACCAGTTTGAGACGTACTGCCTTATTGTATAAGCTGCGCAAGGAATATCAGAAACTACAGAAACCGCGTGAGTAAACCGAGTTCAGCACACTGACGAAAATACGAACAACAACCTTGTCCCCACTCGAATGGCGATTTCTGTACAGCTGGGGTAGATTTGAACGAGCACAGGTCTCGAGAACATGAACGACTTTACTTATACGCATATGTTGCACAGCATCAATAGGTCGCGAGAGCGTTTTGGCATGAGAGAAACCGCTGATCTGCTGGAAATCAGATGGATTGAATCAGTTTCGAAAGGATACATTGCATGGGGCCGTACCAAATCCGACGCAGTGCAGTTCGTAAGAAATTGATTTTGGTAGGAAGAGTTTGATTTGACACTTTCGGTTTCTACAATTGCCAACATGCCAGTGAATAGACGTCCGGAGACAGATGTAGAATCGACTTACACAAACGTCCCCGGACTTGGCGTCTCCAACGACTGGGGTATATCTGGTGTTGTTGTACTTCACCAGAAATAATCTGTGTCCCGAGTTCATTCAACTTCATTGCAAACTCATTGAGAGTCGCTAAGAACGACTTCGAGCGACCAACGAACGCCAATCCTTTTAATTCCAAAACTTCCGTCCGTAGAGACCGGCTAATGTGATGTTGAAATCGTCTCAAGATACCTGAATAATTTGGGAATTTGTACGAGGAGAGTTGATGTGGAAGCGAAGTTGAAGGTAGGATGATGGACGCGTTCTTGAAGGTGCGTGGCTTTGAGACCGCTTACAACCTTGCCTCCTACCGTCACCATCATGGACGATCTTCTGGACAACTCTTCCTCTCATTCGCTCGCCTTTCATGCTCGGATGTAAGCTTGATCAAGGAGAGCACATATGCTCGCACAAATTTTCATGGCGAAGGCAAATGACTTGGGTTCTGACCGCGTGCTCGACAAGAATACCCTCCTCATGTACGCTGGTAGCCATTTGAGTGCGTTCCATCTCACGTCTTATCTTTCTGCGCCCTAACGCGAGCTTCAGTAAGTTCTGCACGCGACTTTGCCCGGCAGTAATCTTTTTATCCGCCCTTATATTTATACGAGAGGGTGGCGAACCTGCTTGGCGAGGAGGTCTTATCGTCACATCGTCGTCTACGATGGCGAATGGGGAGTTTGTGGCTTACTTGCCTCAGGCCTCAGGCTATGGCATCATCCTTGGAGGAGGGTTCGCATTTGCATTCTTCATGCTCATTCTGAGCTGGTTGCAGTCCAAGTTTACGGATAACTCCCCCTTCGAAAGTAAGCAGAATAGCATCCTCTTTGAAATTCTTCCCCCTCGCTCATTTTTTCGTTAGCGGAAGAATTTTCGAGTGCCAGCAGAAGCGTTAAGCCCGGATTGGTTTGCTCTGGTATCGTGCGTCATCCGCTTCCACGTTTCTTTCGACGAGTTCTAGAATCTAGATAGGTATCGGCTTGGACATGGAGTGCAACACTTATGGTGTCATCTCTCGTTGTCTACCAATTCGGAATTTCCGGTGGATGGTGGTATGGTGTCTGTGGAACGTGCGTCGTATTTCTTTCATTTGAATCCTCAACACTAAAATTCAGTAGTGTCGAAATTATCTTCTTTTCGGTCATTGCATCGAAAGTAAAGGAGAATGCCAATGGAGCCAGGACCTTCTTAGAGATTGTCAAAGTCCGCTTTGGTTCTGGCGCCCATCTCATGTTCCTGGTCTGTCATTACCTGCAACCGCTGATCGTGTGCTCATTTTGACGAATGCTTTTTGATAGTTTTATGCTTTATTCACCTCATTGATGGTCTCCGCTATTCTGCTTCTCGGTGGGAGTGCATCTATATCTGCGCTCACGGGAATGGACATTCGAGCTGCAACGATGCTTTTGCCCGTCGGAGTCATTGCATTCGTCATCGTAGGAGGGCTGCGAAGTACGTTTGTATCCGATTATGTCGTATGTTTTCATGCTGTTTATGAAAATGAAACAAAATCTGACGTATATGAACTCTAGCATACAACGATAGTCTTCGTCATTATTTGGCTATTCCTCTACACCGTACGTATACTTTGTCTGCTTCCAAATTAGGCTTTAATATTCTTTCCGCAAGGCTATCGGCTCGTCAGATATCATCGGTTCTCCGAGCAGGTTGTATGAGCTTCTCGTTCAGGCTGGTCAACTTAATCCGGTTCCTGGAAATGAGCAGGGCTCATACCTGACATTCCGTTCAAAAGACGGCAATATCTGTAAGTTTTTGTTTGTACTACGAATACAAGCATTGACTCATTCTGCTAATTAGACGCCGCGATTTCATTCACGCTTGGTTCCGCGACTGTGTTCCTCGACCAATCGTACTGGCAACGCGCAATTGCATCAAACCCAAAGGGAACGACAAGGGCATACCTATTGGGCGGGATGTCGTGGTTCAGTGTTCCGTTCACTTTCGGGACTATCATGGGCCTCTCTGCACGCGCTCTTCAAAACAATCCGGTATTCCCAACATATCCGGAGCCTCTGAGTGCTGCTCAGCAAGGCGCCGGTTTGGTCGCTCCAGCTGCTGCAGTCGCCTTGCTGGGCCGCTCCGGTGCTATTGCAATGTTGATCGTAACATATATGGTCAGCTTCATTATCGAGTCTTTTTACGGTCATTTTTGACTAATTACACATGCACTTTGTAGGCTGTGACCTCAGCGGCGTCAGCGCAACTAATCTCTGTCTCGTCGATTTTCACATACGACGTCTATAGGGTGAGCTCCATCGTTTGATCAGTTTTATGCTTTAGCTGAAAGACGGTCATAATCTTAGACTTATTGGCGTCCTAAAGCAACGGCGAAGGAGATGCTTAGAGTCGCTCACATCGGTGTGGCTGTATGGGGTGTCTGGATCAGGTATTCAGAGCGGTTTCTCGATTGCGACATGATTACTTACCGTGTTTGATAGCGTCTGGTGTGTGATCTTGAATGCGGGGAACGTAGATATGAACTTCGTATATTGTACGTTATCTTCTGTTGGTTTTGACCTACTTGCTAAACTATCACAGACTTCTGCGGGACGATCATAGGAGCTCCCGTAATCCCCGTGGTTCGTAAATGATACTTTCCGTTCACATGGACTCGAACTAAAAACAACGCACAGATGCTCACTGTGCTATGGAAGAAAGTGTCGCGGACGGCCGTTGTCGTGGGCTCGATCGGAGGAAGCTCTTTGGCATTAATGGCGTGGCTAATTACCTGCAAATTCGTATACGGGACGATTAATACCACAAACCTGGCATCAAATTTCTCTTCGCTTGCAGGCAATCTGGTCAGCATGTACGGCGGGGGGCTCATTTGCGTTGCGATTAGCTTGATTTGGCCGGACAACTATGATTTCAAAGGGACCAGAGCGAGTACGTCAGAATCATCTTCATTCCGATGTTTATCGATTTTGAGACGGCTGTACCTTTTAGTTAAAATCATTTCGGAGAAGGAAGCAGACCTCCTTCCGACTACTGAGACGTTCAACGAAGAGAGGAAGGAGGATAAGCAACCGTCGAGTGCCACCGATTCGCGGGGAAGCGTCGAAGTTCTGGAAGTCGTTGAAGAGATTCCGGAGCCTGCGAACGTTAAGCAAGCCTTCGTCTTTTCTACTGTCCTCATATTGAGCATCGCAGTCTTCGTACGTCGTCCCATACATCCTTCCTTTCCATATTCTAATCTTCATTCGTCACGAAGGTTCCCATCCCATTATGTTCAAGCTCATACATATTCTCTGTCGAGTTCTTCACGTTTTGGCTGGTGGTTGCAATGGTGAGTCGCGCGGGGTCTGATGCTAGTACAAACGGCTAATCGTTGGCTTAGGTATGGTCATTCACGGCAGGATTTTGCTGCATTATTCTGCCTATCATAGAGAGCCGCGAGGCTTTGACGAAGATGTACCGTGGTGTTTTGGCTCTCATTCGAGGAGAGCGACGGTGATCGAATGGGAGAGGTCCCTCTTCACCTTCACGTAGATTATTAGAGCTGAATAAAATTTTTACGATTTATGAATGACGAAAATTTGAGATTACAAGAACGAGCCTTTCCCTTGATGCATGATGTGTGAACCAGATGTAGGCGACCCAGTACACAGTGTCTGTGATCATAAATAGTCCCAGAGACGTAAATTCGTATCGTCATGCATTTCGTAACTTTACAGATTTTGATATACAAGTTTTTGGAAGCCTGAGGACCGACATTGAGAGAGAAAGATAGGGACGAGACGTAGCCAGAAGACAATGATACAAGTAGTGTAGCGGGTGTTTTTAATAGGCACCGGAGTTGGGGAAACTGGGAGAAGTGACAAGAAGAGGAAAGAAAACAAGACAAGAAAGTATTGCACTGCAATCACGTATGTTCGAAGAGAAAAGTCACGAAACCCAACAAGAAAAGAGAAAGGGGGGAGGATGAGAGAAAGAGAAGAGTGGGGTCTCATTAGCGCCTCATGTTATGGTACGTCTGATTCTGCATCCAGTTCGCGCCTTGCTGGATGGCGTAGCCTGCGGCATGCTCTGCAGCGGACACGCCTGCCATCTGCCCAACTGCATACATGGGGTTCATGGGCGGCGGCGCTAGCCCAAAATTCGGGGTCCCCTGGAAGGCCGTGCCTACTTGATGCGCCCCGTTCACGAACCCAGAACCGAACGCAGCTTCCGAACCTGGCGGCAAGCCTTGCCCTTGGATGACCCCGTTCGCGAGCTGCTGTGCGCCGACGTAGCCTGCATGCGAGATCGCGTTCGCGCCTGCAACAGCTAATCCATGGTCCATCCCGAGCGTCGCCCCGCCCACGGCCGCGGCGAACACACAAGGAAGGGCACCGTCACGGAAGTGGTGCACCTGGAGAGGCGCATATCCCCTGCGCTGCCACTCCATCTCGAGGAGGCTCAGCTTGTCGCGTGCGATGATGAGAGACCGCGACGCGACGCCAGCCCCGAGCGCGGATGCACCGAGAGTGGGAGGGATGAGGGCGAGTCCTGCACCGATTCCCCACCCAGAGGCGGAGATCTCACGACGTTTCGTGTAGATGTTCTCTTGGAGCTCTTGATCTGAGTAATGAGGTCGAGAGATTTTTTGTCGGTATTTGCTTTGGTCGAAGTGAAGGAAGTCGGTGACACCCATGAGGAGGAACGAGCAGCGTCGAGCTGAAGAATAGCAACACCCCCCATAGCGTGTTTAAATAGCAATACGAGAGTGCTCGGAATTGAGCGGATTCGTTGGGAGTTTCCAATCGCCACAACAGATAGTCCTTTGGCGAGTCAGATGAGAGGGCGAATGGTAGAGACGATGAACATGAGGTTCCTGCAAGGCACTTGAAAACAATTATCCACATATCGTGATGCATGCCCCTTGGGCGTTCGAGCGGTGCTGGCGAAAAAGCGACAGGTGTAAAGTATCTGATTCAAGGCAGGATCGGTGAGTTGATATTTGAAAAACCGTAAACAGGAAGGAGAAGAGTTTAGACGCCAAAAACCGGTGCCGCGCTCGCTGGACCCGAGTTCTGATTCCTGAAGACAACAAAAAGTAAGTGGAAGAAAAATAATCGTCGTGTATACTGAGAACCGACCGAATCCAATTTACTGCTGATATCCATTTTGGAAAGGACTTGGATTATTGTTTTGTTGCATGAAGTTGTTCGAAGGAAAGTTGGGGGGCGAAGGTTGGTAAGGACCTTGCGGGCCCGTCCACTGCTGCTGACCCGCCGTCGCGTCATAACCGAATGAAGCACCGCCCCCGTTGATCCTTCCTTCAGTTTGGAAGTTCTGACCTCCTGGAACATTGTTCCTGTTCTCGGTATACTGCACAGGATAATGTGCCGGCGTCTCGTTCCTGAAAACTGACGAATTCTGGGACATAGCAGGAGTTCTGAATTGATTGTCATCGCGGGGGGCGAACTGCACTCTGCTGCCGCCCATGGACATGCTGCGTTGGATGGGCGGGCGGAAGTCACGATGGTATTCATCTGGGAGAGCAAGGGAAGCTCTGCTAGAGGAAGCGTAACCCATGGATGGTCGTCGGCTGTCACGATGGACGTCGACGTATTGAGTTCCGTGGCGTGAACTCTCGCGATGATGCCTCGACCGTGATGAACTCCGAGCAGACCGCGAGCTCGAGCGTCTGGATGATGATTTTGGCGAATAACCGATATGCGTACGTCGTCCATCGCTCGACTCATATATCAGCTTTCGCCGAGAGCTGGACTTGGACGCGCGCGAATCGGAACTCGACCTTGACCTTCTATAACCATAGCTGTCCCGGCGGCTCGACACTCTGCTCAGATCCCTGTCGCTGGTGAAGCCCTCCTGCACAAGGTTTCCGAGCCCTAACGTCGCCGCGCCCACCACGGCCGGCATAATCCTGTCCCTCACCCACGTTGGCTTCGAGCTGGAATACCCGCGCCTGCGCAACTCCTTCTCCAGAATGCGAAGCTTTATCTGAGCGACAGAGAGGTTCCGCATTGCGATCAAGGAAGTTATAGCAGTTGCGCCGAACGTAATGACCGCGAGGCCTAAGCCAGTCGGAATGGCCGTTGCAGCGCCATAGCATTGACGACGTTTCTTCTGAATGTTCCGCTGGATACGCCCGCTTGAGTAAGAAGACGAGGAGACTTTGCGTTCGTAAGCCTCGACGTTGAAGACAAAGAGATCACGTAGGCCCATCGTAAAGTGTAATCGATTGGGGATCAAGTGAAGGCGATTGCTTCGAAGGAAGGAGGTCGGAATGGGGATCCTCTTTAAATGTCATTTTGAAATTGTGCCAGATAAACATAACCTTTCCGCTACGCATAGTTTCTGTGTCAATTCGAAGCGAACCCAAACTCTCGTATTCGGTTAGTACTGATATCACGATGTTCAGTGTCCCGTCGACCCATACATAACATGAAACCTGAGAAATGAGTTGAGCGAGGGAAAGGGACTTTGCATCAAGCGAGGCGACAGTTGCTATTACGCACCCGACTCGGCGAATCTCGTATCACCTCTTTCGCCATCTTAAGGTTCTGTCTAATCGAATTCCGTCGATCCCGCTGCGAGGAGGTGCGATTGCTGAGCCTCCCTTTTCCGAGTCATCAGAAATATCGCCGAGACTGAACATGGATTCATATAGTCGGGGTGTAAGTCGAGACGGTGTTGTTCGCGGCCCAGGTACTTCTTGAGTCAAGTCATTCAGTTTGTCGAAAGACAATAGCAAGAGAGTTTGTCACATACGCGGCGAGAGTGATGAACACATCCAACATTCAATCCGGGAACCAGTGTCTTCAATTGTCGATCGACATCCCTCTCCAAGTTTGTGATCGCGTTTCGAGCTCATTTGAACTGGCGCGTATCCGTCGATACAGCTTCCAGTCTCCTAAGACTTCATGTGTGAATATGATGGCTCAGCCGATTTCATGACCTTGTAATCGCTGTGATCGTATGAAAAGCCCGAGTTTCGTGGGGAATTGAGATGTACGGTGTACAGTCCCGATGCGCTCGCGTTCTGTCGTCCACTGGCAACCATTTAAAAATCGATTGTAGGCTATTCATTTGCAATTCAAATAATTAAGACACTGACTTGACATCGATTTTGGAAAGTATCTTCATTGGAAGAGGAGTTGGTCCGCGTCGTCGTCGTCGTCGGTCAACGTTGCGCTCAACCTTTCGAGCAACGACGCGACGCGCTCGTCCGCCACGTGGGCGTGGAGGACACAAAAGCGATCGGGTCGAAAGTAGTGTAAAATCAAAAATTTCTCTCAGAGATTTGAGGCTACTGAGAACTGGGATCTGAGAGCCTTACACTAGCGGTCGAACTTCAAAATTTCCAGCTCCAGTGAGTTCTTTTTTTGGTGAATGTTTTCAGATTGATACCTTGCAGTCCTCGTCTTCAAGTTCCCCGACTTGCTTTTCGATAGACTTCTTGACCTCTAGTAGCTTCAATCCATCAGCTTCAAGCTCGCCGAGACGCATTCTCATGATGATTTGAGCCGGATTGACAGTCATCGGTAAATATTCCGTAGATTGATAAGCGATACGAAAATCGCCATTAGGATTTGCAGAAATTCCACATCGCTTGAAAGTCGCATGAAAGGAATATGATATCCTTATGCATTCATCAACCGTCAGCTGGGGAACGTAGCGAGCAGCTTTATCAGCAACAAGGCTACACCGCGTCACTATCCCATCGTGGGGCACTCCCCGCACAGCAAAAGAAGATGGAAGAAACTCGCCAAAGCGTCTAGTGGTACAGACTGATCTACATTTTACGTTTGGACTCCAGGATTAAGCTCCCCTAAGAGCATAGTACAGTCTTTGCTACCTGTTAGAACTGAGAGCGGAGTTAGTTGACATCTCTGGGAGGATTGGCGCAACAACTCACTAATAGGTTCTTTGGGATGGAAGTCCACTGCGGTGACGGTACCCTTATGCCCTGGTAACTGAGAAAAGTACGATAATTACTTAGCGACGTCCAAGCGTTGATTTCCGCTAGACAACTTACCTTGTACTGAATCTTCCCGCTTTCCACATCCCAAATCGTCACCGTGCGGTCGGCACCACCCACCGCAACGCGTCCTCCGCCATCGTCTTTACTCCAGGCTGCCCGGAGCAGTGTCTGTTCGAACCCGGCTGGGCAGCCAACCAAGGTGCGGTGTACGCGAGTTGGACTGGGGGAGAATGGTCGGATGTCATGAATTATGACCTGCGAAGAGAATGAGGGGGAGAGAAGGAAGTTGCCGTTGGGAGAGACGGCGAGCGATGTGGGGGTGTCGGAATGCCCTTTTAGTGAGTATACTTCGGTGTCCTTGCGTATGTCGAACACCTATAGAAAACATCCTGAGTGTGAATGGCTCGAACGCAGAAAGCGGGGTAACGCACATGAATTTCGTTGTCTAGAGCACCTGCATAGAGGTTTGTCCCGTCTGCACTCCATGCGACCGAAGTTACAGGACACCCGACTTCAAAAGTCGCAACAGCCTGCTTTCCTCCATCGTCACCGCCCTCCCACACATGAACGAAACCGTCGTCCGCCGCGCTCGCAAGGAGCTCAGTTCCAGCGCCGCCCGCCATCGTTCTGTCAATCGCGTTGACGACGCCTTTATGCGCTCGAAGTTTCCTGACTCGTTCCCCGGTCGTTACGTCGGTATAACAGATGGTGTGGTCCGCAGACGCTGTGTAGATGATCGAGGAGAAAAGTGACCATTGGAGGTCGAGAATGGCGGCTTTGTGCAAGTGAGGCTTTTGTCCATAGTTCGTTGTTGGTGGGTATGTTCTCCAGAGTGCTACGAAAAAATAGGAATGAGTTGTCTTATGAAAGAAGAAGGAATTCGACTAAGAACGTACAGAAACCACAATCCGCTGAAGCTGCAGCGATGTTTTGGCCCGTAGGGTCGAATCGACAGCTCAGAATTTCTCTCTATTTAGCCCATTAGCAAGATTATGAAGAGAATCAATATTTATACGCACTGAATGAGCACCAGCCAAGCTAACAATCGGTGCCTCGAGTCCACTCGTTCGAGGAACTGTTCGAATTAAACCTTTCGAACGGTCGTCTCCCTTCGAAGAAATTGCAATTTGGTTCGTCGGTGGTGCGTCTGCCTTTGCACGCTTTATAAGAGCACCTCCAGAAGATGGTGAACGGTCTCGTTTCGACATATTTTGAGGGAGTTTCGTAATTGTGCAGAAAGGATGGTAGGAGGGAGGAAGGAGGAAGACTGGACGCGTTGACGGACAGCTAGCCGAAGCCGGCAGATCACTATCCGGCTCGTCCAACACAACTTCCTTCATGGCATGATTTTTATTTGCAAAAAATTCCTGAGAGATGGTGAAGAGAGCATTTTATGACTCAGAGAGCTGCCGTATTCCGTCCTAATTTAAAATCAATTTTGCGACGAATTTGTTGTTCTGAACGGCGTCGGCCCGTAGCCGCTTTGAGCCGGCGATGGCGTTCCCTTCGAGTTCTCGACGCCAACACCGGTTACAACTCGCCATTCAACGGCGACGAACAGCGCCGAAATGGACGTTGAGGCTCCAGCACGTACCGTCGACAGAGAAAAGGTAAGTTATGCGACAACTTGATGGTCAACTCGTGTAACTTTAATGCAAAATCTATGTCCAGACAGCTCCGTTTCTCATTCGCACATTCGTCCATGTTGGCAGTTTCCATCCTCTGGCGCTTTTCGATGCCGCAAAGCTTCCCTTAGCTGACGAACATCCCATTTATACCTGGTGCGTGACAAGGTATTGTTACTTTGACGGAGAAACTCACATAGACTTTTCCTAGGAAAGACGCTACACTGAAGGAGATTCTGACAACTTTACGCATCTCTGCTCCTCGGGTCGCTGAACTGAGGCACCCACAAGGCCGTTACGCGTTCCAAGCTGTATTCTTCCAGGCCGAGAAACGAGGGCAATATAACAAGAAAGATCTCGGAATGGTATATTCAAGAGACATCATAGGCGAACCCGGCACGCTCGAGCAACCATCTTCGCGTCTCCTGGAGGACGAAGAAGCGAAAAAGGACGTCGGAGGGGAAGCGGAGAAGACTCTAGAAGATTTGTTTTTCATGCCAGGAGATTATCTTTGCGTCTCCGTTATCTTACCGAAAAATGCGAAGGTGGAAGTCGGAATCAAGGGCGCTGCAGCGGCTGCTGCGGCAGCAGCATCAGCCGCCAACGGGACTCGTGATCTTGCTGGAGGGTTCTCTGCAGGAGCGTTGCGCGGAGGTATGGGATTAGGACGTGGAGGCAATGGTGGTGGTGGACACTGGCGGGGAGCGTCGGATGGGCGTCGACCAGGGAGAGGAGGACGAGGAGACCCACCACGAAGAGGTATTGACCGGGATGACGATCGTCGCTCTCCTCCTCCTCCTAGGCGCTACGGCGGGCGTGATTCGCCTCCCCCTCGTCGTACAACTCCCCCTCGACGAGGAGGTGGCGGATATGGTCGTGACCGACGCTCGAGGTCACCATCGGGTTCGCGTTCTCCCAGACGTCGAAACTCTCGATACGACTGAAATAAATACCTTCAAAAGCGATAGCCTTCATGTACTTTTTATGTAGCCAGATCCTGATAGTTTTTATGAGATTTTGGTCAATGCTTTGTACAAAGTTGTGCAGGGTCCACGCTTTGCACACGAACAACCATGTCGGAGGATGTCCACAACGTCGAGTGGGAGATTTTTCCTACCTCATCGACACTCTACTTTTTCTTCCGCCTTTTGGCAATTGCGAACGAACTTGAAGAACAGCTACAATATCAGCAAAAGCCTTTGCTGCTCATCATCTCGACATCTTGGGCCTCGTGTGGACAACGTTCGCGGTGACCACGAACTTGGAGGACGCCGGACGCTCTTCATCTCCCGCTTCTTCGACTCTATCCACGACGTGACGTGTCTATCTGGCGACGAAAGGCCTTTCGAGTTTAGGCGGTGAAAGTGGTCTATGGGACAGAGTTCGTCTCGTCAAAATCCTTACGGCTATCCCCCAAACTATGGTGGACAATACGGAGGAAGCTATGGGGAACCCTCGTACAACAATTACAGCAACTACAGCAATTATGGGGGCATGGGAGGAGATCCTTACGCTTCGCGGAGACGAAGACCTCGACGTTCTCAGACGATGCCAATGTACATGCCATCGATGCCCATGAACAATCCGAGTCCCCCCATGCCCTACCATGCTCCTGGTGCGCCCGTGTTCGGGTATCCGAGTGCATATCCTCAGATCATCTGTGAGTGTTCAAAAATCTTTTCTGACTTTAATCAATTAATGGATGAGATTAGATCCCGTCATGTCCCCACCCATCAACACAGACCAGGCGGCTCAGCTCATGAAAATCGGACAAAGCATCCTCGCCCAAGGGCAAGGCCAGCAGATGCCTCAGCCTCAAGTATCTCAAATGCAAATGCCGCCTCCGCAGACAAGCATTATTCCCCCCGCGCCTGCCCCCGCGTTTGCGGTTAATTCAGGTCAAGGTATGAGCATGCCAGAACCCTCTGTCCCTCCAATGGGCATGTCGCAACCCCCTCCATCCGCGATGCCCCCTCCTCAATCCGTAAATCCCAACATGCTCATGCCTGAACCCGTCCTCCCCGCAGGTGGATTGACCGCAGGAGGGATGCCCACACCCCGCCCCAGCGGCGAATTCGTTGTCAGCGGAGGACCCGTCATCCCTGGCGCACCTGGCGAGCCTACGCCCATCATCCCCAGCATGCCCCAACCCGGCGGCGGCGGCATGTCCATGCCAGAGCCCCCCGTTGTAAACAACAACGACCCCGCACTCGCCGCCAACCCGCTCCCGCAGCCCCCGCAAGACCTGGGTGTCCCCGCACATCTCTTCACGGGCACCGCGCTCACGCATCCTACGAACACCGTTCGCCCGACGGCAGGGCGACCAGAGGACGAAATTCCTCTGGCGAACCCCCTCCCCCCTCCCATCAAGGACGTCTTCAACTCACCGCGCTATCGCGACCTCGTCGTGGGCAGCGGGTATCGCGAGGATGACGCATATCCAGATGGATGGTTCGAAGGGGGGAACGGCAGACGATATCATGACCGCGAGAATTCCTCGCTCTCGCGTTCATTCTCGAAGCTAAATCCATTCAGCAGATCGCGTGGTCACCGACGGTACGAAACGATGCCCGTGCCTATGCCAGGTCCGTACCCCGTCGGAAATGCGCCAGGTTTGACTCCGGATGCGAGCATGTCCTCCAGCGAAGGCTACTCGTCGCCCGTTGAGCCCAGAGGTGGCATCGGCGGCTGGTTCGGTCGGTCAAGACGACGCCATGATGGGCCCCCTCCAGGTTTTGTCCCGAACTTCCCACCTGGCGGTATCCCAGAAGAAGGCCAAGAAGCAGGACCTCCCATCGAGTTTGATCGACTTTCGCGTCTGTACTCTGGTTTTACACTCACGTCGCCTGATACCATCCTCTACAAGAACAAACTGTACCCGACTGCCATGCATTTGCTTGAGGCTCACAAATTCCTGGGTCCAAGGAACGATCTCGCAGAACGCGTCCGGAACACGTCTGGGATGGCAGAGCTGCAGGAAGTCGTGAATGACCTCGCAAGTTACGCACGGAGCGATTGGGATCAAGCCGTCCTCGACAAAGTGCGTGATCGTGTGCAACATGGTTGACTTGACGTCTCTAATAACACCTTGTTTCACAGCTGGACGATGTATTACATCGCAAATTCGTTCAACATATGGAGCTACGCAACTTACTTCTTAACACTGGATTTTCGGAAATTATTTACCGTGATCCCAGTGACCTCTTTTGGGGAAGCGGTCCATCTGGGGAGGGAGAAAATAATCTAGGGAAGGCTTTGATGTCCGTCCGAGAGAGACTCAGACGGGACATGTCAGGCCGCTATTAGGTCTTTATTTCTGGTTATATATCGTGCACCTATCGGCCGCTTCATCTTTTTCACGTCTCATCTGCACTTATATTGGTTTATATTCACGTCCATCTGCACTGTCATCTACGCATATTAATTATGTTTTCGTCGTTTACGTTTCCTTGTATCCTCTTCCAATCCACTTTCTACAGTTGTTTGTGCTCCTGAAGTCGCCTTTGCAATGGCTTGTTGTCGTATTTTCAATGGCACCTTTTCCCAATAGAGTTCCTCTCGTCGGCCTTGAACGAGCTCCATCGAAATGACATTCGACGAATCCATGTCTTTTGTGCCATCAGCATCAAGACCATTCGATTGCAAAATGCGTGCCGCGTTGAAGTGCTCTACGAGTCGTCGAGCAGATAGTGAAGAACATAGTCGAAGGTGGCACTACAAACGGGATTAGAAAAAAATAATTCGTGGGTTCTGAGATTCACGTACTGTATCCAATCCCTTCGTGTAATCGACGTAGTCTATTTGACCTTCGGGATCTTCAAAGGCGACGGAGAAGAGTTTCTTGAGCGTGGTCTTGTTCGTGTCTGGCTGTATGTTCTTGACAAATACGAGACAATCTAAGGGATATGTTGCTTGGGGTATTGATGGAGGCTGGGGTTCTGATATGGTATGAGGTCGTGAAATCTCGATTAATCGACTTTCGTCGTCGTCGTCGCTTGTTCTCTTAGAAGCTCGCGGAGCGGATGCATGATTTTGATTTGCCGCCTCGGCTAGGAGTCGCTGCTGGTGAAGGAGATACTCTTCTTTTAATTTCTCCCAGTTGCGCTTCGAGAGAGCACGAAGACCGGATTCTAGTGCAGCTTTGTGCCTTCGCCCTTCGCTGTCGCTTGAGGAATCTCGACGTTCCCAAGGCCATTGATCCAATAGGGTAACAGTATTCGACGATGAAAGAGTCACGAAGGCAAAGCCCTTGCACTTGAATGGCTCCAACGCGTCGGGTGCGTCGTCTCGATGAGGGGGGAAACGAACCCGTTCCACAGTTGGTTGTGAGCTGTCGAGGTCTGACCTTCCACACAATAAATTCTGAACGAGTTTTACAATTGCTGGCTTTGTGCGAGATTCAACGGGGATGTTTTCCTGGAAATCTATAGGTCAATTCAGTCAAAATAAACAGAGTAAATCGACGCACCACATATATCGTCTTGTCTTCCCAGTAGAACGACGTGTACTTCCTGATTCTTTCCTTCACCTTCACCCAATCCGCCCTCCGAATCTCGTAGCCTCCCCTATCACGGCTGTTTCCCGTCACCCAAGAGTCCACGACAATCATCCGAACCTCAAAATGTGGGTTCAGCTTCGCAGACCGCGCGAGGGTCGATTCCGGAGGTACGGAAGCCGGAGGAAGAGCCGCAAAAAGTGGAGAGAATTCCCATATGTTTCTGAGGTCCACAACTTGTTCCATCAAATACAGAAAGACGGGGTATAATTCGTTGCAACACTTACAACCGTTCCGACTCTCCATCTCTTCGTACAGGTCATGGCTCGACCAAATGGCGTGGTCTGACAGCGAAAGCCATAGCAAGTTGCAATATTCTTCGTCACTGAGAGCTTTTCCTACATTCCTCTCGCCGCTCCCGGTCTCCTTTCCCTTTCCTTTCCAATCTGCCTTTGGCGTGTTATGTACGATGCCATTCGAAGGTACGGGTGTGTCTTCGACAGACTTTGAAGCTGAACCCGTAGGTCGTGGCCCTCCTGTTGCATCGCGATGCCCGCCAGAAGCACTATTCGATCTGTTTGGCTTAGTCGCACTTCTTGTGAGCTTTCGAGGGATAAAGTCGAAATTTGACATGAAGTTCGAGTTGTTGAGCGTTTCCACAAATTTCGGAAGAGATGACGGGCAAAAACGCCGACCTGACGCCGACTAAAGGCGCGCCATACCCCTCAGGCTTACGCGGACTCGGAAATCACCGACACGTCTCCTCGAACCACCACCACCACCAAGTTCAGGTTGGACCGAAGCTATGAGAACGAAATGCTTGGTAAATGTAAATGGCTGAATCAAACTTACATAGAATTCATCTGAAGTACGTGTTTCTCCTTGATATTGCAGGCGTGGATGGACGAAATGTTCAAGTTCTAACTTAGATGTCGTCATCACCTTCAGGATCTTTTTTTTTTCGAGACACTTGTTCCGGTACACCGAGGTGATTATCACAATCGTTGCAACCCTTCGTTAAATTATTCAAGAAACCTTCTTACAATCTATAGGCTGCACCGTATCCTTCTGCTTCTTCGCGATACTGAGGCTTCCTTTTTCTTGTCGTGCAGGGTGATCGGCGGCTCGCATTGGGTCGTATCGTTTTTTCTTCGACATCGGTCCGACTTGGAAGTAGGGTCAAGAAATCGAGCACATTGGGGATGGCATATTTCGACATAAAACTGAAGTCGGACGCACGATCTCTATAGTCCCCTACTTCCACACTTTTGCGGGTTTGTGAAATTCCAGCCAACCCAGCAGCGAACACGCCGACCTCCGGACTAATCGACGGTCCTCGTTTGGCGTTAGGAAGCAAGGCTAATTTCTGCCTATCGGCTGAAATCGATTTGACTTCGCCGTTTTCCAGTTTCCTAGGGTCGACGAAGACTTCAGTTTATAAGTGAGCATTGCTCCTTTCTTGCACGACATGATGGAGAGAAGACCATGTCATCTCACCTCTTGCGTCGGGTGGTACGTACGACAGCTATGCTTGTCGCCACCGCGACTCGTTTACTTAGTATCCACCAATTTTTAAACTTTACAGCTCTCTTAGACGATGGTGTGAAGGCGTACATCCCCTTTTTCGTGTCTATGGCTTACGCTTATGATCGTCTTCAGGTACGATTCATTGAAAAGCACGGAGCATTCACGCTCTGTGATAATGAACTAGCCTCAAGGACTGCGCAAGAACCGGTCAAAATTCATGGCATCCTCCGCAGCAGAATACGAAATTTTCGAACCGTTGCTGGCTGAATTGAACGAGGGTTTATTGCCGGCTAGGTCGCCGTCCCGTCTATAGGGGGTAAGGGATACGAAAAAAGAAATCAACATAGAGAAGTAGAAGGTGAGGTCGTACTCATAAATCATGCTGGAGGGTACTCATTGATCAATTCAGTTGCAGAGAAGCGGTGCATTCGCATCTTGAACCCCTCAGTTTGTCAAAGGGGTTCCTTTTTTCTCTGATTAAGACCTCCCATCTCGCACCTACCTCGTGCTCTCTATTTCGGCGACTTCCTGTCGAGCGTCCTCTGTTGAGGCAAATCGATCGCTCGAATTTACATGTAACTTTCCTCGGTCCGTGATGGCGAGGAACAAGATCTCGTCCGTATCACGCCAAGATTGGTACTTCCGGATGGCGCTGTAAGTTTCTATTCTCACTAGTGATTTGTGCTTTTCTTATACTCCTCGTGAGACTCAGTGATCTTTTCGCACATCAGCCGTCTTGGGCCCTTTAACTTCGATATCTCGTTCGCACTGCGCAAGATGCGGTGCCGTTTATCAATTGACGCCCAACTAAAATTATCACTGCTCCTCTTTCCTACCACTCCATCCTGTTCGCAGTAGGAGTTGTGAGATGACGCATTTGTGGATCCCTTCGTGCTCAACATATAAGCTGCAGAATCGTGAGTCTTAAGCTGTCGAGAGATTACAGGCTATAATCACGTCTTCATCTAATGTCTATCCAGCGCAGCAACGAACAACGCCTCCGCGCCGCAATTGCGTCCGACGGCGACACCGTCGTGAGCCATGGGCTCGCTCACCAAGTTCCTCAAGATTACGCCAACATCTATTACTTTTCTAAAGGGGGGCAGGATGTATTTGACGCCATCGTGCAAGATCACGATGATCGCGTTGTCTTCCGTTTTGCAAACAACGAAGGCCAGGAAGAGACACGCGTTTATGGCATAAATGATGAGGTGGTTGCCATAATTGACTGGGATGTTCATTTGCAACCGGTTCTCAAATATGGAGGAGAAGAGATGAAAGTGAAAAAATGGATTGCGCGTGTGCCGGGAAACACGTAAGTTTCTTTTACATCCACAAATTTTAGTTTCTTAATGTGAGTGTTTAGGGGTCCTGTGATCTCGCATAATGGTCATCTGTACGAGTGGATTCAAGAGCAATTTTACGCAGTGGTGAATATTTATCCTCATGAAGTCGTTTGATTTCTGTAGGACTAAAGCTTATGCCAGGTACGATCGAGTCCTGAAGCGGAACGCAAGGCTGTCATTTTCAACGATAAAGATATTCCTGCAGTCGAGATGACACCTGAAGGATTACACGACAATCTATTGCTTCCAATCGTCCTCTTCACCGCATTCACCGAATGCGGACTTGTCAAAGGACATGGGTTTCCGGGGGCAGGTGAAGACACTATTGCTGGACATACATGTATCAATGAGTCGTTTCTGGGCGTTGGTTCGCGAGTTAAAAGCACTTACGAGCAAAGAAAGACGGGAAATCTGGAGAGAATGATAATGGCAATGAAGACTCTGCCTCGACAGAGGGAGGTCCTGAGTCGGAGGCGCATTAGGTGTAAACCAGAACGTGTCTTTAATAACGCTTCACGAGTTATTGATTTCTCATGATGGAGAATAAATTTAATTTCTAAGCCTTTGTGTTACGAACCATCATTCTGGTACCATAAATGTCTTATTGGACCATTTCGTTGTGAGGAAACTCGCAAAGTAAGAGCAGAATCAATGCGAGGGGGAGGAAGCAACCCGGGACTAGGGGCATGACTAAGCGCACGCGACAATCAGGGTCGGGTGTCGACCCCGCCACAACCACAAGTTGAAGTTGAAGAATTCGCAGCGCCCGCCATTCATCGTATTCTTCCTCGGTTTCTTCTGGTTAGAAAACTATTTGAAGTAGCTTCTTTTGCTGGATTTGTGTCGTGCTAACTACTGGCTCTAAAATAGAAACCCAGATCTCCTTCTTTTCAGGGGATTACGACGAATATCATACCTTTCTTGCCCGGTCCAAGGTGGCATCCGGAACACCGAGCATTAATATGCATCGTTGCCTCCTAAATTTCCTATCACACCGGTGCTTTGAAAGGTACGTTTTCACAGAGTGTTGATGTACTTACCGCTTTGTTTAATTTTTCCAGAGTCGGCGTCCGGGACGAGGGCGTCGCGTTTCTACACTACGTGTCAATTCTTGGACAGGATTACACAGGCTGGTCCTTTACAATCCCGGTTCCATCATTGATTCATGTCGGCGATAATAAACTCCCATTTCAAATTCGACACGCAGGTTCTCTTTTCGCGACCTGATCAACAATGGGCGATGGATCTTTGCTCTTCAAGTTGAAAATAACCTCCTCGTCTGACCCGCCTGGGACTCCGACGTTCAGCACTTTATGTCATGATCGCAAAAAGATTCCCTTTTGTGCCAGACTGAGGTATTGGGCTCTCAGGCGCTCCTCCGGCGTCCTTAATCCTTTCTTTCACCCTCCTATCCGCCCTCAAACATTATCATCGTGAGGTGATTGTTTTGATACCTTTAATTTGATACAGCGCAGAATGCAAGTAGTAAACCCGCCGACAGAGAGGATCAGGCGCTGGTCGCGTCAAACAATATCGTTGTCATTCACCCCCGATTCTCGGGGCCAGGCTACTCCGTCTCAAATACTTATATTTCGCGAGGATGGAGCCTTTATTCCAAACAAACTCATCGACATGTCTTCGCCCTCTCAACCGCCAGAAGATTCCTCCCAGCTACCACCTACCTTCGAGCAACCTGTCGAAGGGGAACCGGGTCACCCGGGCTCTCTTCAGTGGGACGGTACTCAGAGGCAATGGGTCCCACCTTCACTGCCTCACGCCTGGGGACCTGGCTCTCAACAGTGGTTGACTATGTCGAACCCGGCTGGTCAGATAGCCCAGGGTTCAGGCGTGCCTCAGACTCCATACCCCCCGGCTACTGCGTCACAACAACCGTGGGCCCCTGGTGGAGAAGCAGGACAGCAGCAGGGAGCGACCCCTTCTTCCTCCAGGCAAATACCACTTCCTCCAATACATCAGTCAAACCCCGGTCGACACCCCGGCCAACCTCTGTGGTCTTCAGGCGGTTCGTCAGGCCAAACCATATCGTCAGGTTCGCCCGGGTTCGCCCATTCTCAAGGCACTGCAGCCCCTCCTCCTCCGTCATTGTTCTTGCGCTTCTCAAGTCAGAAGCGCGATGTTCTAAACGCAGACGTCGTTGACAATCACGGGCGAGTTCTGTACCGTGTCGAAAGCGACAGGAAGAGTACCGGGATCTTCGACCACAATAACCGCGTTCTTGCGGTCATCGACTGGCACCATTCGAACCCGCGGCTCACTTACTACGAGCGTAAAATGAAAGTCAATGAATGGATTCCTATGGCAGAAGCCAGCAAGTACGTAGCACGCCTTTTTCTGCGAAGCCATGATGTTAATGGATCGTCGTTCTTCTTCCCCTCGCTCCCCTCGGCTAGCGGCAGAGTGATATCGCATAACGGGCGTCCTTATACATGGCGGGAAGCCAATGGACTTTTTGTGGTATTTTTTCTTCGTCCATTCAAGTACAAAATGTCATCTGAAAGAAGAATGGTATTTGCCGCAGCTCAAATCATCCGCAGGAAGAAACATGGCTCGATGCAATGCCAATGGCTACGTCGAGATAGAGATACTCCCCGAAGGCCTCCAACTGGGACTTCTGGAGTCTGTGTTGCTCTCTGTGATCCTGATGGCAAGCGGCCGCCCGCTAGGTGACTGACGGCGGCGTGCGATCCACTTCTAGACCCCATTGAGGTCGCTAACAATGGAATATTTGATTACCTTAGTAGTAAAATTATCTAATGAGCCCATACCGTTGTTAAGATGTAGAGTATATGCGAGTTTTTTGAGGTTAGAAAAAGTAGAAAAAGTTCGTGACTTTCTGACGCGATTGTCACGCTGTGACAGGTCGCGTTATAGGGGTCGCGTCGCGTCTTTCTTTCTCTCCCACCGCACACGACCATCTCAATTCCCATTCGCGCGTAACAACCACCTATACCCTCGCAGATATTATAAAGCACGTCCTAATAGAGACTACCATGCCTACAGCCGTCGCCTCCACCGCAAAATCGACCAAACGCAAGTCTGACGCAAGCACTGCGGACAGCTCAAAGAAGCGGAAATCATCCTCAGAGTCTCACGCAGCTGCTAAGGCGCTCGTAAAGATAATTTTGGCCAACCCAGAGTCATATGAGCCGCCGGCTAATGATTCGGAGGCTCTTCGAGTGACGTTCGTGGAGTTGGCAGAGTACGCAAGGAGCCTCGAGGGGCAGGTCGCTCAATCTGCATCCAATGGCAAGGCCGCTGCCACCAAGACACCGGAGCAAATATGCGCAGAGGCAGAGCGGTTGGCGAACACCGTTAATAGTGGCATCAAGAAGCAGATGTCGGTGAGTAAATAATTTTTAGCAATGATCTTGTTCCGCTCTCTCCAGTTTTTTGCATTCAATGGATTGTTGATTGGTTTGCTAACGCCGCTGCGCGCAGTGGAAACCGAGCTGCAAGACAGGCTCCGCCAAATTCTCCTTCGATGGCTTTTGCCCTGATCCTAATGTCTTCGGCGCTCTCTTCAACCTCGAAGGCCCGCCCAAGTTCAAGGCGAAGAAGTTCCCAAAGGACGAAATCCAGGAGTACATTGGCGATGTCGTAGGATCTGTCAGGTGCGACCTTCCATACTTTTGCCATGTACTGAGTTTGTAACTCAGACTGTCATCGACCCATGCAGATACGATTATCTCTACATCACAAGCGATGTCAACGTCCGTTGGAACCCCGATACGGGAGAATTTAAATTCAGTGGATCATACGGAAAGCGGAGTTCGTAACCACTGCACGGCTCGATCGTAGTTCTCGTACCTTATAGTCAGAAGCCTATTCTCACAGCAGATAATTATGATAGCGATAATGGAGCTGAGCGTTGAACGCGTGACGAAGGCAATCTGATGGACAGCAAGGAAAAATACACGACATCGAATAAGCAATCGGTCCGAAGTAAGAGAATAAAGTCGCAAGATCAGTGAAACGTGATGCTACATCTCCAAAGCGTCTGTCGTTCCCAAGTATCAGTAAGGAATGGAACTCGGCGGAATATACACCTAAAATCTCACCTCTTTCTTGGATCTCCTTGAACCACATCGTCAGGTCGTCCCTGAGCAACTGCAAAATTAGGAGCGAATCTCGGTACGTGGCTTCAGGCATCTGGTCAAGAACAGCGACGGCTTCATCAAAAGCGTGCTTGGCAAGATGACAAGCGCGTTCAGGGCTGTCCAGTACGTCGCGATAATAGACTGCAAAGTTTAGGGCGAGACCCAGGCGTGTGGGGTGCGTTGCTTCGAGCGTGGCAAGTGCGAGTTTATAGGCAAGCTTATAGGCATCAAGAGAAGCTAACGCGCTCTCTTTCCTTGCCGCATCTTGGGTAAACTCGGCCAGGTACCGATAGTAGTCTCCTTTCCTGCAAAAACGAGAAAAGGTCAAACACGACGGATTTAGATGCTTTGAGATCAAGCTTCGCACATTTTGAAGTAGAAGACCAGCTCGTCCCCGGGACGTGCTGCGGGGATAAGCGTATTTGACAAAAGCCGGAGCACATCTTCACAGATGCTGATCAGTTCTCGCTCGATGTCAAGCTTTGACGATCGTGTCAACCGTAATTCGTGAGCCTTGTTTTTCGCGCTCGCGTACTCTTCAAAATGAGAAACGATCCGCCAGCTGCTCCGTAGGTTCCCTGTCAAGTTCTTGTACGCAACCGACAGGAGGCTACGTTCGTCGACGGACAAGCGTGCGTCTGAGACCCGGATAGCGCCCTTCACGTATTCTAGCATGTCTAAAGCAAAGAACGTACTTTAGTAAGAGCAATAGCGACGCATATTTAGAATAGATTGGATTACTCACCCGTATATCGTTCCGCCTGCTCGGCAAGCTTCGCGAGGCCAACATAAGTGTCCCGGTCAATAGTGGCGACCATCCTGAGAAAAACCCAGTCAAGAAGAAGAGTGAAGATGAGAAAGCAGAAATTCGGGCTGCAGTTCCGTTCGCTGTACCTCAGTGGGTTTCCTCAAGCTTCTTATGCCCTTCGGATGTACGAATCGTGGGCGAAGGGTGGGCAAGGTAGTGGAGTGGTCCACGAAGATTGCATGCCCTTCTCTTCACAGCAGGTTTATTTCGGTAAAGCGAAGGAAAGGCGGGATATGTGGGCAAGGAGGGTTCGGATCATTCGTCGAACTTGAAGCAGGTGTGGAAGGCGGGGTAGAGGGTGCACGTTTGGCCAGATCTGTGTGAGGCGTGCTTCGCGATTACATATTCTTGGGCCCAGGGTTTTGAATCCGAGATCGCATGCACATTGTCCGGCATTAGACTGTAGATCCCGCTGACAAGGACTAGTCATCATTTCAGATAGAATTCCTAAGGTAGTAAATCATGATTAATCGTAAATGGATCGATGCAGACTCACTCGTACTTCTTCGAATCCCCTTAGGGCGCCTGAAGTTGGGACGACTGAGCACGTACAGGATAATTTGATATTGGATGAATTAAAAGAGACCGTCGTCAAGATCAATTCATTTGCCAGCTCGTTGTTTACGGCCATTCCGGGTTTGTCTGAGTTTCGTGAGCACGTTACTGCGGCAAGGCTTGTAACTTACGATGTTGATTGGGTTTAGGATTAGGGTGGAGGACGATCTTCAGGCCGATGCTAAGGGTACCGCAGAAACGCCTTTTCTAAGGCTTCGGCCAGTTTTCTCCCTTCTTCTTAAGATTGTTCTTGAGGCCTGAGTATTGCGGTTGATTGGAAAGAAGTACACGCACGGATAGGGTTCTGGACAACTTGAAAAAATGTCATGCCAGCAAACTGCCGGATGAACCCGTGTACTTCAGGGCCGGCACTCCAGCCGCAACAAAACAAACTTGAATTTACATCTTTTGCTCGACACAGTCTTCATCGAACTTCATTCGAAAGTATCGCGAACGCTAGGTCAGGGAGGGCGCTTATTCACGACTTTGGTATACACTCGAATGCGGAAATCTGGCATGCTTTCAACACTACAAGCTTGGAGCTAAAATATCCTGGATGCGTCTTGATTCAATGATTGACGCTCGTCCACGTCGCTGCGAGGGATTTCTGGTCTTCCGTTCATACGTTCGTGTCCAAACTTCACAGGTCGCGGGATGTTTTACGAGGGGATGAAGCAAGATTGGGCGGTATTGCAACGTTCTTGAACCACTCTTTGTTCTCATCAACTCATCAACTTCAACAGCTCCGAGGTCTGAGATCTCAACCGTCGGCGGGATACTTTGACGTTGGTTGTCGCATCTTCAGTGAACAACTTCAGGTCATTGTGGACAGTGTCGCGGTAAATGGAAGAGAAGCCGGGTTATCTATACGTATCGCAAGTGCGAGGTGCGTCTTCGAATTTCTGACTGTGATCTTCGTTGAAATAAAGGTTGCCTTTTAAGCTCCTTTTCCCCAGATTGTTCGATTGAAAACTCACCCTTGCGAGCTATTCATCCTGGCGTTCTCCAAGAGCTGCGCGTAGGGTGTCATCATCTTACTTTGAGTCGGCGCTACCGTCCGTTTTTGCCAGTGCATGCGTTTCTAATGGATCTGCACGATGCTCAGTGTCTGCACCGCCCTTCATCGCGCCGCTTATCCTCCTTCCGAAGTCTGGAACAGTCTTAAGGGCGGCAGTCGTCGTCAGCAAGTTGTCGTTGGTCCTTGGTGCCGTTCTCCGGTTCAGCGGTAAAATGGTCTTAATGTGGTGGTTGGGGCCTCTTCAGCCTCAAATAATCGGCTCTCCATTTAGCGAGGAGAAGAACGCCGACCGGCACTTTCGTCGTACAAACAATTGCTCGTATTCCTCCCAATCGGACTCTTCGGCACAGTCATTTTGGCATCACTTGAATCGACACCGATATGGGGCCGTTGGCGAGTAATCGCGATGTCAACAGTAGAAGAACAGGAAATACTTTACGAGGTCCTTCGTTCTGGCTTATTGCACGCGAGCATTCGCGCTCCGCACAGAAGGCTGGACACCACCTGGAAGAAAATCTCGATCGAATAGCGTCGCAAAACTGGCTCGCCATTCTACGCAGTGCTTCCGGTGACGAGGACGCGGGTAACCCACCTGGGTCCTTTTCAAGGGTATCGCGTTGTGCATGGAGATAACGATCGGCGCGTGCGCTGGGCGTCAGAAGTACTCCAACGACTGGATTACGACTGGAGTACACCGTCGCGATGTCTGCACTGTCCTCTGCGGACCGCATTGTCGCTGCATTCCCGAAGAAAACAATCCTCAACGTGCCCTGTTTCATGCTCCACCAGTCAAATATTCGCTTTCTATACGACCAGCGTTACGCAAGCGGCTGTCTCTCGTCAAGTCCAATGACTTTGAGGAAGGCGAAAATCTATTAATTCGACACGGTAAAGTAGTCGTCGATGCGCCGATATGCAATGTGTGTAGCATTGGCTTTGGGACTTCTATGAAGCAGAGAGCGAAGTCGGTGTCCAACGCATTCGGCATCTTCATCGTAGCAACCGGTGAGCTAACTGGTTTCGACCTGTATGGCTGGCTCTTCAATCGTTAATCTGATTCTTCCGCAAGGCCTCTTGGATGCAATCTTAGGACCGGATGCTCCACCCGAGGACATTGAACATCGCATTGGACCATTCGTTCACAAGAAAACTATCGCGCGATCCTCGCGGAAGTCCGCAACGTCTGACAAAACGTGCCAACTCACTGCTATTCTCTCTCACGAGCTCTCGCACATACTTCTGGCGCATTATTGGAAACTCGAGCGTTTAAGAGGCTGTTTGAGTTATTGGAAACCATATTTACTGACTGTAAGCTTTCCACGTCTTATCTCAAATTTCTTTTGACCACTGACTGCTCCCTGAAAATACAGTCACCCAAATGATAATATATACTGTGACTTCGCGTCTTTGGCCGTAACTGTGTGAGCAAATTAGTGCGTTGTCTGCCTCCTTGCTTAATCTTGAGGCGGAATGGGAGTCACGCGTTGCGGAAACCGAGGCGGACCTGCTGGGCATGCGCATCGCCGCGGGGTTCGACCCCGTGTCATGCTGAGGGTATGGGGCGAAGATGGCGTTTTCCATCGCATTGAAAGGAAGGGGGGAAGAGAAATGAAGCAGCACTTTGAGGGGACGGACGATTTTACAACTGGGGATGGCAAGACCTGGTTGGACAAGCATGTTCTCGTTCGAGACCACCCTTCATCGGACGAACGGCACACGAGAGTAAAGAGGGAGTTGGAGTCATGGCAGCGGCGAGATAGGGAGTTTCCAGGAGAATCACCGAATGATTTTCTTGATTGACGCGCCTTATGGCATCCTTATTGCGACGAGAAGAACAATTGGTATGATAAACCTAGTCACCTCTGTCTGAAAATCCGTACTTATTTTGTGAATTTGTTTTCTTTTTTTGGCAGAACGATATTACAAAAAGTGTATTGATTGTAAGCCCACATCTCATAATTGTTCGATGAAGGTGATTCCGACTTTCATAATAGATTCACTTTATCTATCTGCTAAACGTCAACACGCTTTGGTTTTTTCTCAAATGAAAGATGAGTACAAATACATGTACTCGAGATTGAAACTTGAAGTTCCCCCTGATCTGCCCCCGTGGGTGTCTCCATGCGTTGCATGTCGCTCGAATTGACAATCCAACTGAAGGTTGTGTAATATATAGATTTCGGCGCCACTCGTCTGCTTGTTCGCTTGTTTACCTCAACGAAGTGAAAATTTCCATTGGCCCGGCCGTAAGGTGCGTAAAGCATTGCATAGCTGGATACTCGATAACGCTTTCCAGATTGCCTTCGGGGTAGTGCGGGTTTGAGTGAAACACGTCCGGTGCTAAGAAACAATTTCGCTTCGCAGGGAGAGGTCTGGATGAGATCTTTGCGTAGTGAGCATTCTGTCTGCTTATTGTCGTCTTTGACCCCAAACCTCCTTTACATCTACCACAAAGGCCTATCTACTGCAGATTTAGACAACGAGGAATTTTGAAGGACTGGCAGAAGTTGCAAACCTTTGAAAAACATGTTGCTTTCGTCCTTCATGAAGATCATTCAAAATAAGCTACCGGGCCATTTGGTACCGTCACATCCTCATTCGTATCCTGATCTGTTCTGATATCTCATGTCAAGACCAGGTCTTTGTAACAGCACTCTCGTCCATTCTCCCGAATCTCCGGTAAAAAGTTTCATTGGCACATATCTTTACCCTTCCGTTCCTTGGTCATGAAGGGCGCCTATGCTTTTGTGAGTAAAAAAATCCTAAATGTGCTTTCTATCATCCCTCTTACTCCTCTTATCATCGGTGAACTATAGCTCTAGGTTTTCGCGAGCGCTCGTATCTAAGGCGATGAGGTACTTTGAGCGCACTGCTAGTGGGTGAATGGAGCGCAAAAACCTTCAGTATTTTTAAACAAGTTATGCGGACGTCTCAAAACATTCTATCGAGTCACTCTGCTCTTTTGCTCTTTGATAACACGTTTATGCACAAATTTTATGCTGAAGAAAAGAAAGGGGGAAACAAATGACGATATGTAGGTGCTCCAAAAATCATCTTGGTGTATTACATAATATCTCTGGCGCATTTTACCGAATATTTCCCACACGTCCACGGAGGTGTTATCGACGTTCGTCGACGATGTTGACGAAAACCTTCTTTACCTCTTGCCACGACGTCGACGTCGACGTTCGTGCTGCATGGACGGCTTTCTTCCTCATCGTTGACGAAGCGGACGCGGACGCGAAGAACGCTTCGTCGCTGTCGCATCCTCCGAAACGCTCAGGCCCTGCATCCACGCCCACGACGTGGGATTCTGGGACATCCGACGTTTCTGAACGGTCTTTTAGAACCTCAACGGAAAGCACTCGGAAGCTGTCTATAACTTCCCATTTAACCACCCTACTCGCGTAGAACATCCCCGCGATCCCCCCAGCTTGACTCCGAACACTCAACATGGCGGAACCCCACGACGAGGACGTTGTTGCCGACTTTATGGCTGACGAGCCTGAGTACGACATGGAGTTTCATCGATGGGGTCCCAACGCAATGGAAATGCCTCCCTCGCCGCCGGCAACCCCACCTCCGGAGGACGAAGCTATCGACTTCGAGCGCGAGCCGTCTCCATTCTCTGAAGCCACGTCTATGACCAGCGTGGACAGCACAGACTCCGTCGGTAAGTGCTACGATCTTTGTCGTCTGTGGTACAAGGCCCCTCACTGACCGACTATCGCCTCCCCCCCTCCAGGATACTACCGTGAGGAGGCCGGTCGGATGTTTGCTGCTCTGGTGTGTGTCTCCGCCCTTTAATTATAGATCATCTTTTTCAACCTATCTTCTCCGCAGCCCGACGTCCCAGTCGTAATGCCCGTCGATCACGCCGAGATTCGTCGCGTTAGCGGTCAATACGAGCTCATCAAGCTCGTCACCGGAAACAACTATTTCCACGAAGTCGACGACCTCCTTCGATCCCCCGGAGGTGACACAAAACGTGTTCTCGACATTGTTAGCAATTCCCCTTGGTGCGAACCTCCGTTAGCCCCTTGGCGAATCGCTTCCCATTGACGTAATCCATTTATCACCAGGATTGATGAAATGGCGCTCGAATACCCACACGTGAAGTTCACGGGTGCTAACTTTGTACCCACTCGTCATCCCTATCGCGAAAACGTGCAGTTCGAGGTGTACAATCTCGTTGAAGGATTACACGGTAAGAACGGAACGTACGACATCATTCATGCAGACGCTACTTTCAAAATGGTACGTTTTCTTGTTATCTTTCATTCTGATCGAAGTTAAGACGCGCTCAGACTCGGGACTTCAAATTCTGGCTCAAGGAAATGCGACGTCTTCTCAAACCCGGCGGGATGCTTCTGTTGTGCGACATGGAAATGGCCGCATGGATGGCCGACGGCTCAGATCCAGTCCTGCATATCCCAACTATCTGCAAGTACACCGACTGCGTGGACTCGCAGCTCCGCGCCCAGGGCATCGACCTCGTCTCCATGCCCTGCGTGGGCGGATGGCTGCGCGAGCTTGGCGGCTTCGACGTTGTCGAGGACACGGTCACCAGCGTGCCTGTCGGCCCGTGGGATACCGACGAGCTGCAGCAGGAGATCGGCGCGATGGCGCGCGACAACATCATGGGTGCGTTGTACTCGTGCCATCCGCTCATGGCCCGGCTGGGCAGGTCGCAGGCGGAGATTGACGAGCTCATCACGGAGGCGCGCCGTGAGCTGTACGAGAAGAACCTCCAACTCTTCGAACGGGTGTTTTACGTGTATGCGCGGAAGTCGTTTATCGTTGTCGACGAAGAGGAGCAGGAACAAGCCTCTACAACCCCACCTGCGCCATCGATATCTCTGCCCGCTCCACCGTCGAATAACGGGTGATCCTGCTGCTTTCTCTCTTTTTCTATGATTTTGCTTTCGCTGTGTATGTGAGTTCATCTGACATCGCACGACCACAAAGGCCAAAAGTTGACACTCAAATTTGTAGATCTTGGATCTTCGCTTTTGCTTTCGTGTTGTTTTCTTGCAAGATAATTTATTCTTTTGCGCAATCTCGGTTCGTACTGTATCTGATCTCCTATTTAACCCATATCCGTATCTACACGATTCTTCGTTCATTATTCTACTCATCCATGCTCTCCGAAAAATCCATGGGCTTCCCTTCGCGGCATGCATCCCTATTCTGTGCGGTTCCTCCTCTCCATTTTCACTCGTGCTAGGACGAAAACAAGCAAACATCTTGACAGCATTTCTCCATGATCCTCGATTTCGTCCGCTGGTTTACGGGTGCGGTCATTTCTGACACGCAAACGTGTAGCCGCGGATGATTGGGTCTTGGAAGGCTGGATGACGGTTGTAATTTGCAATCGGAGCACAAAAGCATCTCATTGGTGTCTTGTACAAGTTGTAGCCGCGTCTTGTTCATTCATGTAAAAGTTCAATGATATGCTTTCCCTCAAAACTCGTTATCGAGCGAGAATGAAAGAGAATAGTAATTTATTGGAACAATAAAAGGGACACAATGGAAGAAGCACAGGGAATGATTCCAATGACCGTTTGAGACGTACTAGTGAGTTGTACCTGCTTCGCCAGTCGTAAGCAACGATGCTGCTCAAACCGACAATCAGGACGAACCAACAGCTTTGCTTCGTGCGATGAATACGAAGTGATTCTGAGATGTTAGTTACCACGCAAGGTACAATAACGACGTGTGTTTTACCGGATGTTACAGACTTACAGCGAGATTGAAAGAGAAAAATATTTACTTGAATGATATCAACTTCCGAAACCACGCATGCCCTTAATCGCGACGAGGAGGCCCACCATATCCGTTGTCACCATTTCGGAAATCGGGTCCGCTAACGAATCCGTTGGGCGGCTGAGATGCCTTGTCGCCTTCTGAAGGTCGAGGAGGTCCGTTCATAAAGTTGGGGGGAGGCATGCCGTAACCGTTGGAAGGAGGGAAAGGGGGTCCGTTGTTCGAGTTGGGAGGGGGTCCACCACCGCTTGCTGGGCCGGCACCCGTCGGTGGGCCGCCCATGAAGCCGTTGGGAGGTCCACCCATGCCTTGGAACGAGTCTGAAGGTGGACCACCGAAGAAACCAGGAGGAGGAGGGAAAGGAGGTCCGCCACCGCCCATGTTTGGCGGCATCGGAGGTTGACCGCCGGGCATGAAGGGAGGAGCGTCTGTCGGGTTCCGAATGCGTTCGTAAGGCTTCTTCCTCCAGAATTTCTGACGCGACTCACCTCCGGGGAATCCACCAGGAGGGCCCATGCCGGGTCCAAAGCGAGGTTGGCCCATGTTTGGCGGCGGTTGCATCCAAGGACCTGAGTTAGAAGATCGTGTCAGTAAATTTGAAGCAATGTAAGGGATCTATAACGCACCTTGGGGTGGCGGGGCGGGGAAGTTGAAAGGTGGGGGTCTGTAACCCGCTGGTGGTCCTCCTCCTTCATACTGCTGCGTAATAGCATCGATATAGTCCTGCGCTCCCTTGTGTGTAAACGCTGCACGAAGTTCGTGAGTAACTTGTAGATCTCTATCGCAAAGCATCAATAACTCACCTGAGAACCATTCCTTAACGTTTTGAATATGATTCCTACCGTTGTTGTGTGCTCTTCTCACTGTTTTACGAACGATCAGTTGAGTAACGATTCATGTCGACAACACTGTAAACTGACTCACCTGCTTGCGAATCGTGGGTCAAGTAGACATCGCAGTAGTCGCAGTAATGTTTCTATGGTGTGAACGTTAGCATCAGTAGAACCAAAAGTTGAAACAAATACGTACTGGCATGGTGGTCGCCGTCAAACGTCCTTCGTGCACCTTGGCCGATGACTGCTTTCAAAAGCACGGAAACCTCGTGGGAGACTTTTGCCACCTACGATTTGACCGGCCCTAAATATTATGTGCCGGAGTGCCAACCCTGAAATTCGTGAAAGACTCGGGGACATGGCGTTTCCATTCAAAACCTCGTCATTGATCGAGGCAAAAACATAGTGAAGTCATGAGTGGGGATCTGTAGTTGCTAATAAATTAGTGCAGCGAGAACAGGATAAAAGTGCAAAATAAAAAGTGTGACGATATCCAAAAAATCATAGTCCGCCAGTTGCTCTGCCTCCTTTCTCTCAGCCCTGTGGAAAACACCGTCCTCGCCCCATACCTTCAGCGCAGCCCGAGGATC
>KQ086113.1:0-54752 GCA_001020605.1 Schizopora paradoxa | reverse complement strand
AAATGTGGCTGTGTATTGTGGCGATACGCGGCTAATCAACTATGCGAGCTCCTAATACAGTGGGACCAGCCGTCCTGGATATCTTTTCCTCCCCCAACTCGTCCGCCTTCCGCCAGATATCCTGGACGGCTGGACACGAGCCTAGGCATAGCCAAACACGCCGCTTTCGCTCTTGCAGCGCACTTCCATCTCCCTTCCCATCGCTGCCGTAACGTTTCTCATCGCTGTTCTTCCTTGCTTCCTTACTCACAGTAGACGCTCACGATGCCACGCGGGGGTACTGGTGAGCCTCCGATCACGGATCCTCTTGAATATCAGCTTCCAGGCAACGATGGCATTGTCGTCCACACTCGTTGGGATGCCGCCGAGAAAGCGCACTTTTTCGACTGCCATCTCTGTGGTATGCACATCAAGCTCTCCAAATACGGCGACAACACCAATCTTATACGACACTGGGACTCGAGATTCAATGGCCAGTGTTATAAGGCTCGGCGGAGGAACGAGAAGGAGAAGAAAGAAGCTGCAGCTAAGGTGCGTCAAGCAATTTGTGTGCTCTCGATGCGATCTAACTCTTTTCGCTTTCGTTTGAAGGCGGCTTATGCGCAACAGAACGTACACGGGCAATTTCCTGCCGGATCTCACGAGGATCAGCAACCATCGCCCTCGATCTCAAGTTTTCCTGACGTCGATCATTTCGGTGGTGCACAATTCCCCCCGGAATCGCAGTCGCCCATTTCGCAGTCGCCCATTTCAACTGCCCCCGCTTCGAGCGCTAGGGCGTATTATCATCCGGAAGCCAACATCAGCAACTCTTCCATGTCCGACAGCGGGCATGGCGAAGGCATATCTCGGAGTTCTTCGAGGTCTTCCCTTCGTGTCCCCTCGACTTCTTCTTCTGCAGCGGCGCGCATATATCATCCGTACCATGTGTCCGGTGATCCTGGTCCGCAGACGGTGCTTCACCACAGGCTGTCGCGCGCCGCACGCCTATCGACTTCGAGTTTGGCGTCGCATGCAAGCTCGGCCAACAGCTTTGACATGTCTGATGATCCAGTCAATGCCACGGACGACGGTTGTCCTGGTGTTTGGGTGGACTGGACGCCCGGGTCGATATGGACCACGTACCCATTTCAGCGTCACGAACACGAATCTCTGAAGTGGGAGTTGATTGGCTACGACAAGGAGACCACCCCTCATCGCCTGCTACTTCGGTCCGTAGACTGTGTCATGGAGGACGGAGGAAGCGGTGGGTATACCTGCTCAACATGCCAGAAGATCCCTTATTCGTCATCTTTTAATTCATTTCGAAGCAGAGCAACCACCGCAAAAGAAAATACGAGTTGGCGATTCCTCAATGCTGTCCAACAAAGGGTGCTCCTCGAGTCCTACCAGAGCGAAGCACGAAGACTACGAACAGCTGTGAGTTATATCTAGCTCTTTCTATTTATCCTTCTGTTGGCTAATGCTACCCTTATAGGTGAAGAACTTGTCTCGCACAGTGGTCGCTCAAGCGCGACGACTCGATGATTATCAGCGTATAGTCATGCTCTTGTCCCAGAAAGATGTTGGAGGGCTGCGGAGGATCCTGTCTGTCGCTCTTACGCGTGGTGTTTCCCCTCAGAAGCTTCTCAGCCTTCTCGAGCGAGCGATTAGCGGGGCGTATAAAGTTCGGGGAGCGTATTCTCAGAGGGACCTTGATGTTTCTTTTCTTGTTCGTGCAATCGGTGGTCCTCGATTATTATTTGCTCTTAACAAGTCACATGGTCTTCTTTCCATCCGCACCATCAATCGCAATTTCAAAGTTCCTCATCTCGTTCCATCTCAGGCTGTGCCGACCGTGAAGGAAATACACGATAATATCAAATCATTTCTTGCCGAAGAAGTGAAGAAGCCACCACCCATCCCCGAGCTTGGCAACACTCTCATGTTTGATGGCATTGCTCTTGAAACCAAGTGTCGATATTGTCACACCCGAAATGTGATAATTGGTGTATGTCGAGAACACGCTAGTCGAGTCAACCTTTCCGTGGACGACTGGGAATCAGTTGAGAATGTCAGGAAAGCATTGTTTCAAGAAATGCTTCCGGAAGGTGAACGCGATGATAAGAAGCGCATTTGCTTTGGTAAAGAGGCGACTGTTGTTGCTGTTGGCTCACTTGGACGAAGTGATCATTACGTCCCGGTCCCGATTGTTGTCTCTCCATCCTGTAAATCTGAAAGGGGGAAGGAGCTTGCGGAGTGGATTCGAGTGGTCATTCTGGCTTGGAAAACTCATCCCATGGGAGAGAGCAGCCATGGGCCAATATGGTCCCTTGCCAGTGATGGTGACTCAGCCTTTCGGTTAGCGAGGTCGCTCATCTGCACGGAACAGGAATTTGACCCAGAATCGAGGACGCATGCAGGTCGCATCCTCAACTCGTTACCTGGTCTTAATCGTCAAACCTCAAAAGATGGTATTGTCGGAAGTTGTGATCCAAAACACATTGAAAAAAGTACGTCAAAAAATTTAACGCAAACAATCTAAGGCTAATTGTCTCTGAAGGATTTGCAACCCTTCTCCGAAATGAATCAGGCATTATGGTTGGCGATCAGCACATAAATGCAGAGATCGTTATGAATCATCTTTGCGCGCTCAAAGATATGACGCGAGAGAAAGCTCGCGAACTGCTGAATCCCGTGGATAAGCAGAATGTCCCAAAAGCTGTTCAGCTGATAGAGGCCCTGGTTAACCTCAGTGATGCACCTAAGCCTGAGGTTCCAGGGATACAGAAAGAACGGAACACTCTAATTTTCTTGGGGAAGTTCCTAAACTCCTTCGTATCCCCTTTCACTACTGCAACATTCAGTCTTTCGGATCAGGTCAGAAATCTTGTGACATACGCCCATGTTGCTCTTGCACTCTACATGCGTCATCAAACCGGGTGCATGACAGGTGCACTTTACGCCGACTCACAAGCTGCAATCAAGAGCATCATCTTTACGATAGCAAGGATGCAAGAAGTAGAGGCACAAATTCTCGAAGACCCGTTACGGGCTGCGAATTTCGATCCTATCCAATTCTTCTTGGGACATGAAGGCACAGACCGACTTGAAGTACTATTTGGAGAGGCCAGAACTCAAGATCATGCCAGAAATTTTGATATCTTGCAGCTATGCCAAAAGCTTGCATCCTCTGTCCTCATCAGTTCAACTTTTGAACGAAATCCCGACATAGATCCAGGACACAAGAGGCTCAACTTGAAGAACATGCAAGGTGTTGATCATACCAACCCATTTTCTTGGAAGGGAAATACAGAAGTTCGGCAGGTCAACCTCCCAATGTGCTGGAAAGCTGGACAGGAAGCTGCATCAGAACTTCTCTTTAAATGGGATGGAACCATTGTCGACTTTGATGCGTGGTTTTTGCAGGATGATCATGATCTTTGCCGCCCATTTGGGAAATATGTGGGCGTTAATCTTGGAAAAGATGATCTCCGGACTGAAAGTGAACACGAGTTTATCGACCCTTCCCTTGATGCTCCAACCCCGGATGTGGAGATGCTAGAAATTCAAAAGGGTGATCGGGACTCCAGTGGCGATTCTTCCTCTGAAGCTGAGAGCGATGCATCTCATCCATTTATTCCATCTGAAGGAATAGACCCCCATGCTCCTTACGCCAATCCCAATTTTTCAGGTGGTGACTCTGAACCTCAATTTGATGAGCTTCCTGGACTCGATGTGGATGACTGGCTCCCGGATGAAATTGAAATCTTGCAGGATTTCAATCAAGATTCACCTTTGGTTGCAGAATCGCCCTTGAAAAAATCAAAATCAAAGTCTACATCATCCCACACTGGCACTCCCTTCTCAAAAATATTGATCAAGGATGGGAGGAAGTACCTCAAATCATCTGTGGTTGCTGCTCTTTGCTCGAAATGGTCCAAGAAACTATCCGTACGCCCTCTCCGAGTTCGCGGATGGTCCCTGGAGAATTTTGTGAAGCAAGAGGTGCCAGTCTTCAATGACAGCATATTGGATGATAAGGAACTTGTCAAGCGAGGAGATGTTGCAGCTGTACTCTGTCGTACATCAGACAATCAGCTTGCACTTGCAGTTATGCGAATATCAGGATTTCTTGATGCCAAAGGACTTGCACTTTCATCTATCTCTGTGAGGACACTGCAAGCACCAGAGTCTAAAATCAAGGTCACTGGACAGATCTTGGAGATTTTCCCCAGTGGCAATGGCTCTTGGAAATGGAATGGGAGTTATATTCGCATTAAACAGGAAACAAACTCGCATACTGCAATTACAGTCAAGAACTCAAGCATTAGGGATGTGAAAGGGTCATTTGTGTACCCTATTGGTCCAGAGGTTGTCCCTTTTGACAAATCTCTCTCTGCAGGTACGAAATACTTATTGATTATATTTCATTAGTTCATTGAACTTATTTTTGACCGAATTTAGATGATGTTTCAATGTCAACAACATGGTGCTTTGACAGTGAAACACTCAAATCTATCATGAAGCTTGCCTGGGAGCAAGTTTCAGGACAGAATGTCAACCACCACAAATTCACTGAAGAAGTGTTTCAAAACACAAAAAATTTGCCCCTAGTTGACAATCCTGCAAGCTTCCCCTACAGTAACCTGGAAGGTGAGTTGCTCCTATATCATTTAAGCCTGACTTTTAAAATTATCATTGAATAGATCACCAATGTTTTGTCATTGAAAATGTCCCGGACTGGATTTGGGGATCAGGAAAAGATAAGAAGAGAGCTGATGACTTACTTCCATGTTTTCTTTGTGGAAACATGTACAAACTGAAAGAAATGCGAGCCCATGTGGGCGGGCATATTATCAAGGCATTTCGGGAGGTAGAGGATCCATCCCTCAAAGCGGGATACACTGTCGCAGCCGATCCCTGCGGTTGGTGCGGTCAAGACCCGGCGATTTCGAAGTGCGTGACACAACTTGCGAAATCGAAAGGCAAAAAGGACCCGAAAGGAGCGAAGGGAGCTGGTGACGCGGAGCCTGAGGACGGAGCGGACGAAGAGAAGCATAAGCTCAAGTTAACGTCAACTTGCGTTTATGCGTACTCACGGATGTCATACAACACATCGCGCATTTTCTCCAAAAGCAATCCGTGCACGAACGTTCCAATTCCGTGCCAAATGTGCCCTGAAACGCAATCTGGAGACCCGCGGACGATCTGGAAGTTCAACGCGATCTTTCACATCATCGCAGAACATGCCGAAGATGAATACGCACCTGTGGTTGTTCCAACTGAACTCCTCTTTGGTATGCACGTGCAACGTCGCGAAGAAACTGCTCTGGGTGTTTGTGAGGAGTCAACGACACAATACCGAGATCGTTACGACGTACCTCCGAGCGATGATTTCGAAGAAATGAAGCCAGTGGATACTACGCGTACGCGCAGTGGTACAGTTGTGGGAGCGGCGGTCCCACAACTTGAATCATCATCGCAGCCACCACTATCCGGGTCGTCAGCAGCGCCGCCATTTCAAACGACGTCATTAAGGCCGAGTAGAAAGTTGCAAAAGAAAAGACCTGTATCGTAGTTAACTTTATCGTAGTTAGCAGACGAATCAGTTGCCCAAGTATTCGCGCGGCGTGTTTGGCTATGTCAGTTGGCTGTATGCGCCCGGTTATTCGCGCGGCCCGTTTCTCGGATGGCTCCGGTGCTTCTATTCCCACGAGGCCTCGTACCAGGTTGATTTCAGCGGGTGCGTGGACGCGCCCCCCTTGGACGCGACTAACTCTCCATCGACGACGACGACGACTGACCATCACCACCTCAACAGCTTCACCTTCAAGCTTGCTAGCAACATAGGAAGGGATCTACGATGATAGGTCTGAATAATCTGGGAGAATTTCGCAGGCGCGGTGAGGCTTAGACTTGGCTGAGACGACGACGACAACGAGCTGGCAGAAACGACTCGACGTCCACAGTATTAACCTCGAAGGCCTCTTGCGTCTACCAATCCATATCTGCTTGAAGACGTAGCCGTCGGATGGAATTTGACCGCACCTCACCCAGTCGTCTCCTGGGTCTTGGAGTTTGTCGTGTCGGTGGCTTATAATTGTCTTCTCACCTTTCCAGTTCCGTCGCAGTCCACACTGCGTGCAAGGGCGCATATCTTCGTGGAAAATAGTGCTGAAAGAGGCATCAACGTAGTTTAATCAATTTCAAGGTCATCTTTCGGGAAGATAAGGTCTGTAATTGTATACTTATCTTGATCATTACCTTTCAAAGAGATAGCCATACTGAGATATTGAGGGTATTTACGTCAAAGATAGCCTGCAACTGAATTGATTCAGGCGCCTATTTCTCAACAAAAGCGGCTAACTCTTTGTTTGGTTATTTTGCCCCGAAATATAAGTCAAAATATGTTTCCTAGCTTTTCTCCTATTTTGAAGCAAAATAAGTCTGGATATAGCGGATATATATTGATGCCTCTCTCACGACTATTTCTTTGGGAAATAGCCGGCCTTGCACGCAGTGCCAGCGCTGACGAAACGAGCACGCGCCGGAAGCGGAAGCGCGGTCGCACGGGGGCAGCCGCGCGCGGCATGCGGGAGCGTCCCGGAAAGGGAACCGTGGCAGCGCCACGGGTAAACGTCCCAGTATATAGGCATTAATATTATTCTCCGTAAACCGTCGTCCCTCGATCGCGCTCTCTACGTCTCACCCACGCGTACTCTCCCATTCGCTTATTTTAGTGCGTTAATCGCCCTTCCATCCCTTCTCGCTGCTAATTTGATAGTGCCATACGTAGCCATCCCAGCCACTGCGCCACTATGTCTCATTGGTCCCCCAAAGACCAGCGCACAGTCGAGCTCGCTGTCGCACAGGCTGCGACGCTGCACGAAGGTCGCAACTACCGCTCCAACGGTGTGTACCGCCGATCTTTCAACCTCGGGGACTACGACACCGCGTACCCTGACCTGTCCATCAAGTACAACGACAACGGAACCCTAGAGTCTGAACACCTGATGCTTCAGCGACTATACACACTCGCCAGCGCCGACGGGGACGCCACCCCGCACATACCCCGGCCGGTCCACTTCTTTTACGGCTCGAACAATATGGCATACCTTGTCATGGCGCGCATTGATCAATGCCACGTCTCACCCGAAGTACTCGCCACGAAGGCGGCCGGCGCGGTCCAGTGGCTCCGCAGCAAGCGCTATCCAGCGGGAGAAATATTCGGTTCCCTGGATAGCTCGCGTGTGTACCACTATGTCTTTCAGGGGCGTACAGCGCCCCACCCATTCCGCAATGTCACGGCGGTGGAAAAATACTTTAATGCGGTGCGTCGTGCTCTTGAATCTCCGCCCTACGTAGGTATTACGAACCGGCACGCTGACTCCGTTCGACCCACAGGCCATCCGTCGCATGAAGCGTCGATGGGAACCAATCGCCGACATCTCGTTTGCGACCGAGGATGTGGTGCTGACCCAGTCAGACATGGACCCGAGTAACTTTGGCGTCGCTGCTGATGGACGCCCTATCATCTACGACGCTGCCTCAATCCGGGGGCTGCCCATCTCGCTCGCCGATTATACACTGCTCCGCACCACGCCCTTCGCCCGAGTCGTGGCCGGATGCTTGTTCAGCCGTGACGATATGCTTGCGTGCTGGGGGTCGCCAAACTTAGTGAGCCTCGCCGAGGTGAAGAAGTACCTGGGCGGTGCATTTGACGACACCCTTGGTAAGCATGATTCTGCTAGCGCCCATTTTGCAATATTTTCTAATGCTAATTTATGATCTTGCTGTGCAGGTCTCGACGCAAACGGCGATGTACCATCTGCGCCCGCGTCTGCATACTCGAGTGTCGTTACGCATCCAGTGATGGCGACTGTTCGCTGGTAAAAGTGTCAATTAACGCTGACAGAGCGATGGGCTGATGAAATGAACCATTCAACTATGTTGGTACTGTAGTTTTACGACCGTAGCTTCAGTCACGGGTCACGGAGACCTCTGAAGTGAAGCTATTTGTTGTGACAGTCACGGAAGTTTGGGGCCGTGAAGCTAATATCGTGACCCATGGTCGGGCTGCAGTATTTATGCATTTCGAATGGTAAGAATGTGATTCAGATCGCGTAAAATGACACACTCGCCTTTCAGACCATCCGCTACTGTCCTTCAAGCTCGCATTGTTCTTGCGTGTACTTTCTGTGTATTTTGGCCCGAACTGGGGGTCAAATCAGGCGCTAACAGTGAAACAAAAGGTGTGTAAGTCAGATTTCATGTCCAAAGCGTGGATAACAAGAGAAGCTATTGTTCTGACGCAGGTATAGGTGAGAACGACGCACAAAGAAGGTGAGGAGTGGGCCACTCCAGGCCGCTTCAACAGCTTCATTGTCACGGTACATACCAGTGAAGTGAAGCTTGTCCCGCGTCACGGTAAGCTGTGAAGCTATTGTCCGGAGCTTCGAAAATGTCACGCTGAATTTTCATGAAGCTACGGTCGTAAAACTACAGTATTCCTTCTTGTTGGCGCAAGCTATGTTTTTTATTTCTGCCCATGTTTGATGGTTTGGTGTGCAGCCACCAAACCCGCCAGGGTCTTGTTGCTCTCCTTTAAAGGTCTGAGAGCAGACGACGGAAGCCCAATCGCCTCTTTCCTTTCACCTTTGACCATCTGTTTCCTCGGTGGCTTCGCTCCGGTAGTCATCATCCTCGATGTTGTCGACGCGGACCTGACCGTGCCATCACTCGCCGTCACCTCTTAGCTTCCGCAGCCCAAAGCTACTCTCATCTCCGACGATGGCAACAGTGTTGAACCTGTAGCGTGCCACGGTCCTCCCGAAGTCTAAAAGAATTGAAGACGAGGCACTTTGGGAGGAATTATCCAGCGGAAAGTCATAGGTATCGAAAGAATCGCGTGGCTTGCATGCAATTGCCACTTTGACCCCCGGGCGTCTCGTTGCGGGCCTGTGGGACACAAACTCTGCCTCTTCCTACAGAGGCATTAGCGCCCAGCGCCGCGATTTTGAACTCCTTCAATATTGGGCGCGTCGCCAGTCCCGCGCGGTCGTGCAGTCAAAGCTTAATAAACCGGTTTGCAGTGGACTCACTTGTACAAGTGAAGCTTGGTACGTGATCCCAGTTCCGCAGGGAATGCAGCTGATCCATCTAAATCCGCTCTCCATCAATATCTATAGGGGTAGACCTTCGGACAAGGAAGGAGACTCTCCTCTTGCATTCGCCAACCGTGACGACATGCCGATATGCGGAATTCTAGGCCACGAAGCTTGAAAGGGGAAGCTCCTACATCACGTCGAAGGACTACTTCTCTAAAGGCGTGTGCGCGCGATTGCGAAAGGAGACCGATTTTGTGAGCGTCACCCCGCACTATCGAAAGCTTCCAAGCGAATGTGCCTCGCCAATCGGAATCTTCGCGACGGGTATATAACCTCTTGTTCGAACTCGACACTCTCCCTAAAGCCCGGTCCTCTAGAGCACGATATCACCACCACCACGACATTGCCGTAAAGGCGACGAAACTAGAGCCCACGATGTCAACATCTGGTCTCCCGCCGCTCTATACCACCCTCATCTGCGCAACAACAAGCATTGTTTTGCTCACGCTCTGGAACATACGACGGCAAAAATCCAAACTACCTTTTCCGCCAGGTCCGAAGCGGTTTCCTTTTGTCGGCAATCTTATACAGGCAGCTACTTCCGGCTTAAGTATGTGGCAAACAGCGTCGCAGTGGGGGAAAACATACGGTAGGATGTTTTGGAAAATTGAATTCCATCTCACTCTTTCGATCTGACCTATACGCACTGTTAATAGGTGACGCAATTTTTCTCGATGTCGTAGGATTCCCGGCGCTCGTTCTGAACTCGCAGGACGTCGCCGTCGATCTTTTGGCCAAAAGGTCTTCTCATTATTCGTCGAGGCCCCGATTCGTTATGCCAGTCCTGTATGAAGTTTCCTCGTTCCCCTCGGATATTTGAATTCATTTCACCATCGAAAAGAGCAGGATGGGAATGGACGACCGCGACGCTCCCGTTCGGCGCGAAGCTAAAGAAGCACAGGGCAATTTTGCAGAAGTTTTTCTTGTCTCCAGATGTCTTGAATTACACGGATGTCCAGCAACGAAATTGCCACATATTCTTGCAAGGCCTTTTAGATAGCCCAGAGAAGTACGACAAATATGCTCATCGGTACGTTCTCCGCTATCTCACCTCACCTGTCCTTGATTTTAATTGCCATGTGTCAGCCTTCCAACTTCTATCCTTATGATGAATGTATACGGCCATGAAGGCTCGTACGCCCCTACGCCTACGTCGAAACTCGTGATAAATTTTGACTTCTATTTCTTGTACAGTCGAGACTGACGATGATCCATTCGTGCGCCTCGGAGAGGAAAGCGGACGAGCTCTCATCGGTCACATCAGTTACATTTTCTTGGACTTACTTCCGTGGAGTACGTCCGTGTCACTCGATTATAAGGGGCAGACTCTTTAAGACTGTCTACAAATCCATATAGTGCAATCTCTACCTGAATGGTTTCCAGGCACTAATTTCATGAGGGTCGCTCGGGAAGGACGAGTGCTCTCAAGCAGAGTCAGGCATGAGCTATACAGACTTACGAAGAAGAAAATGGTGCGTTTTCGCCCTCTCTAACTTGTGCGCCAAATTTTATTCATTCCTGATAAACGTCGAACCAAAGAGAGATGGGACGGCGAAAGAGTCTATGACTACGAAGTTCCTAGGTGACGCTGCCGCAAACAATGTTGACAATCCCGCCAGCTATGAAGCGGAGGAAGAAGAGTTTGCCGATGTTGCAGCGATGGTTTACCTCGGTGAGTTTTATACTCTCTCTCTTTTTTTAACGTACAGACTATGTTGATCTTCTGCGGGTGTTGGTGCGTCGTAGCTGGCGGAGACACGGTGAGTCGCATAATCAAGATCGTCCCCTTCAATTCCTTCCGACTGGTTTCTTCTTAACTAATCGTCATTAGACATCCACCGCAATCATGAACCTCATCCTCGCAGTCCTAAAGTTTCCGGAGACAATGTATCGCGCGCAAGAAGAAATCGATCGCGTCGTCGGAAGCGACAGGTTGCCGACGTTCGAAGATAGAGATAACTTGCCATACGTCAACGCGTTGTGCACAGAAAGTTTGAGGCAAGCGCATAATTTACAAATAACCTACAACAACTAAATATTGACTGATGTTCGGATGTGTACAGATGGGAGGTCTTAGGGCCATTTGGTGCGCTGCTCCTGTGGTGTAGTATGATCTTTACTGAGAATACCATAACATAGCGCTTCCGCGCTGCACGACGCAAGACGACGAATACAGGGGATATCGCATCCCGGCGGGGACTTTGGTTCTCCCGAATGTCTGGTAGGTCAAAGGCACAAATTGTCGGTGCTTGATACTTAATCATATAACTCACTTTACAGGGCGATCGCGAACAACCCAGACGTGTACCCCGATCCCTCGGCGTTCAAACCCGAGCGTTGGCTGCCGGGAGGCGCGAACGTCGAGAGCATTCGCCCTATGGATTATATATTCGGATATGGACGTCGGTGCGTACTCTCTACGTGTTCTTCATTCGGCACACTCAAGTACTACCGTGCCATGGGGTTGGGGTGCTTAGAATTTGCCCTGGACGGGTCTGGGTCGAACATTTGGTTTGTTTTCGTTTTCCTCGAGTCCAGTCGTTGATGTTCATTAACACGAATCATGCCGTTCAATTCCACAGCTTTTCATCACCGCCGCGTCCCTCCTCGCGACCTTCAATATCGAGCGGGCGTTAGACGTCAACGGAGAGCCTATTCCCATTTCGAATGTAGTGCATGATGAGACGTCATTCATACGGTAAGGAGAGGATGTCGATTATGTGTGAAATTGCGAATCGAACATATACTCACATGTATGTTCTCTCCTCTCGTAGGTTTGTGACTCCCTCTGCTTGCACATTCAAGCCTCGCTCGGAGAAGGCGGCGCGTTTAATCCGCGAAGCTGCGTCAACTGGACCAGCGTGGTCTTGAATCATGCTGAAGAATAATGCCCTAAAATACTCTTTGCGGTTGAGGAAAGAACATGACGGATGTGAAACGCTCTGAAAATACACTCAATTTAAATGTTCTCGAGGCTGGTCGATTCATTCATCACAGATGTCAAATCTTTGCAAATGTATTCCGTCGGAACTCGATGAATGATTCTGTAAATCGCTGGCTATCAGGAAATAATTCGACCTTCGGCCGTTCCCTGTTTCTTATCAATGTCCTGTTCGCACTGAACAGCGTGACCTGGTCTTTTCGAGATTGGGGACGTCTCGTGCTTCTGCTTATTTCTCTCGATGATCTTAATGCCTCCACGGTGTCACAGTAAATCTCGATGTACGATAGATTGACATGTCGACTTACGATTCGCAGAATGATTCGCGCATGGCGACCATGATGTTATTTGGTTTCGCACCAGCGCTCAATTTCGTCTCTCGGTATCACCACCGCCTCCCCCGACTGCACGACAGTCAACTTCGAGAAACGATCCCAACAGCCCGTATCCTGCATCTTTGAAGTGAGCTTTCTGACCCATGGAACAATGCCATCGATTCGCGGAACTTCAAAGGTTGCCGTCTGCAAATTGATTGCTACCACCTGTTCTCCTCGTTCGATGAATGTCGCGGTTGGGTGTTCCAGAGATACATCCCCTCCTACAATGCTGTCCGAAAGCACCCAGCACTGCGTGCTTCGAATACGAAGGTGCTTCAAGGAGGGGATACAACAACAGGGGAGGAGCAATTTGGGCAATGGCGCCTGGCCGCTCTGTGGAAATGGATTCCCCATCCTTGGCTGGACTGTAACGACCAGGGTTTCAAGAGATGGATAACGATGTTCATGACCATCAATCATGCTTGGGGCAATGAAGCTGTACAGCGCAACATTGTAGCCATCCCAAAGCACGAGCTCATCACTGTCCTCGATGTCCAAAGTTATATGCAGCTCGACGAGGTTGGGAAAGTAAAACGTTCGAAATTCGTGCCAGAGAAGGTGTGAAAAGGTTAAGGATTGGGTGCAGGCGAGCAGAGTTATGCCGAGAGTCGTGATGGAGGGCATCTCGGCGAGTGAGAAGAATGAAGCATTTTCAAAGCAGCAGTCAATAAAAGACAGTTCAACCATCGTTAGGGACCTCATTTCCTGCAGGCGAGATCGCAAGGAATCGACTTGATAAGAGAACTCCACCCGATGGAAATTAACCGTCAATGAATGCAGTAAAGCACGGTATTTGAAGGGAGGTACGGATAACGAGTTGATCGTGGTGAGGGCACGGAGTTTGGAGATGTTCCAGGCGAAGTGTGCTATTACGAATGATGAGAATATTCCGAGGAGGTCCAAATCTTGCGACGCCCCGAACGAAAGTTCCTCGAGCAGAGGTGCGTCGATTGTGACGAATAGTTTCCGAAAGTCAAGGAACGGAGGGTACACTGCATTGAAACCTACGTCGTCTCCGTAGATGAACTTCCACGAGCAGCTTCGCCAACGCGCACAATGAAGAAGGGTTGTTTCGAATGCGCCATTGACGAATATCTCGGCTGGGTCTGACTTGAGATGGCCATCAGGATCCCTGAGAGCCACGTAAAAATATAAGAATCCGTCTAAAGGAAGACCTCTGCTTCTCTCAACACACGCCTCGATGAATTGGGTGTCGACGTGACTAGTACTCAGCCCTTTCCTGCTGAGTACCGGCAAGCACCTCCACATCGTTGGTGAGTTCAACGCGACGTGTCGAAACGACCTGCAAACGTGCGAGCACGCCAGGGCTTGCAGTGACCGGGTTTCCGCTGGGATGCATTGTAAGGTATGATCGAATACGATTTCTATGATTTCTGGAGGAAGAATATCGAACTTCAATACTGTGGACCCGGGGACATCAGGGATCTTTGTTTAAAGAAAAGGATCTCCGACCTCTCCGTTGTTTAAACAAGTTTTATTCAGATAAAACAGATTGACTTACCCTTCGGCGCGCACCGGAATAGCTTGGAATATTTAAATATAATTAAAGTAGCGTTCGCTGAGCATGCTGGGCCTCGTACACTGCCCTATTTAGCTGGGGATGTTGTAATGGGGGTGTCATTTCGGCAGCGAGATAAACGAATACAGCAAACATTTAAATATAATAAAACTGAGGCAATTGAACTGAGGTGAGCATGGAAGAAGGAGGATGTAAAGGGAAAGGGGCGGCAGAAAGAATCGAAGACAAAAAGGGGATGAGGGAAGATAGGAAGTTGCGAGATAGAGGGAGGTAGGAGGAGGCGGCCGGTGAGGAAGGCGGCCGTTCGAGCGTTGTTTTGCAGCCTAAAAATACAGAAAAAGCGTCAGTAAATGGTAGCTCAGACAGCGCTATTATCACGCACCTTTGTCTGTGAGCCAATGTTGCGCTCTGCAAAGTACCAAAGCACGACGATGAGAAGAACTTACGGAAAGATTCAACGTTCAACGTCAAAGTTTGGGGTGACCACGGAGCGTGGACAGGCGGACGTTGCCGGAGAACTGTACAGTTTGATCGAACCTTATTGAATGCGTCGGATTTTGCTGTCCACGCAGTGGTGCATTTCAAATCTGCATCATCTGCAAGGCAACGACGAGGTTCCGTTCTACGGCGGGAACAAGCAATTGGCTCACAGACAAAGGTGCGTGATAATAGCGTTGTCTGAGCTGCCATTTAATGACGCTTTTTCCGTATTTTTTAGGCTGCAAAACAACGCTCGAACGGCCGCCTTCCTCACCGGCCTCGCCTCTTCCTACCTCCCTCTATCTCGCAACTTCCTATCTTCCCTCATCCCCTTTTTGTCTTCGATTCTTTCTGCCGCCCCTTTCCCTTTACATCCTCCTTCTTCCATGCTCACCTCAGTTCAATTGCCTCAGTTTATTTATATTTACAAGTAAGGGACATCGGTTCCGCGCCGACTTGAGCCCGTCGATCACACGCAGTGCTATTTTTGCCATTGGATGAGGTAAGCGCTCAAATAGACGCGCGCATATAGTCGTCACTTCGCAGCTTGCAAATCAATTCATTGGACTGCAGTTCGTCACGTTATATATTCAGATGAACATTTGTGGATTACTGGAGACAGGATAGATGTCAGATCTTCAAATGTGCAGTCAAATTTGTTCAAGTTCATAATTCCTTCAATGCTAGATCAACGTCCTCTTCCAATGTTTCCAACAATGTTGGATGGTGAGGTTTCCACCCAAGCGTATATGCTCGCCCTGTCTTGACCTTGCAGTCCATACCCACAAGCCTATATGTGCTTAGTTATTACACGATCTTCAACCGAAGAAATCAAGAAAAAGGACGTACATTGCCGTCACACCACTCAAATCTTCCTTTTGTGCGAGCACTGGTTCGCTCTCTTCGATCTTTCCCTTCTTATGAAGGGCTTTTGCAAGTCCCTTCACCATTTCGAGGCAAGGGAGGTCCTCGGAATTCACTATGATGTAGCGTTCATACGGATTCGAAGACAGCTCATTCGGGCTGTCTGAGGTGAGTTTCCCAAAGGCAGAGACATACAGCTCCGCGAGGTCTGCAACATGCACCTGAATGCACTTTGTAAGATCACAGACTTTCGGAATAAAGGGAGCGTACCGCTGCAGTTTGATTGCTCCCATCGCCGATGTAAATCGCCTTTTTCTTGGCGATTGCATCACCAACGAACATGCGGAACGCGACTGAAGCCTTCTTGCCTGGGCCAGTACCCGCTCCGTGGATCAAGGTAGGGTTAAAAATGAATGCTTGCAGATATCCGTCCTGCTGAGCTTTAATCAAGCTAAATAGCAACCTCGTCAGGTCCACACCACTGAAATTTCGATCAGGAGGCTCACGCAGTATCCAAGGCGCCGTGAATCATGGAAGGCTGTAGAAGTTTCGTATCCTCTTCGTCGTCCTGAAACGATACGGAAGTTGCAGATTTGCAGGACTGAAGTGAAAAAGACAACACTCACCGTCCACACTTTTCCATTCGGATCCGTCTTTCCATCGAACCTCCCATCCCCGTAAATTGCAACACCGCTGGTGTGCAAGAGTTTTGCCACACCCTTTCCCTCGTCAAAGTGCGCCTTCAAGCCAGTCAACAGCGCGCCCACAAACTCCTTATTATCGGAATCCGCGCAGGTCACGACGACATCCGCCTCTTTCACATGCTTCGTAACCAATTCGACGTCGGTGTGGCTTCCTTTGATGGGTTCAACCGGAATACCTGACGATTTCAACGCATCGATAGCAGAGTCGCTGCGGACGATGGCCTTGAAGGTAAAGGCCGGATAGTGTTTGTGGAGTGAGACGAGGACGGTACCTGCGAACGGCTGAGCGAAATGCAATTCTACGTGTAACTGAGACAGTTACCTCCAACGAAGCCGTTAACTCCAAAGATGAGGCAGGTGGGCATGCTGGTCGTCTTTATCTTCGCGTCGGCACCTCATGATCCCCAAGAGGATCCCTTTATACGAAATCGCCTGGTCAGAAATCGCCTGGTCAGTTGCCATCTCAATGATCGACACGCAGCGGATCGGATATTTAGCCTTGATGCAGGGCATTACGGCCTCCGAGGTATTGAGCGGTCCGGGTTTATCTCTCCTGAACCTAGGCCTGGAGGCGGGGATGCTCCAATGAGGTGATATGCCTGCATTCTTCAAATCAGACTGTCGAGTCGGCTGCGCCGCACGTTGAGCTCGAAAGTCGTTAGTCTGTGCGCTGAGTTCCAGTCCGATTACCCCCACACTGTCCCAACCACACCAAGCGAACGATAACGTCGAGAACGTCGTGGAGGACGAACAAAGTGCAAGAACGACACGCAGGACAGAACCGGAAACAACCGGACGGAAACGGAAAACGAAAATGGAAGGAGGCGTATATTATATTTAAATGTCTGCTGTATTAGTTTATCTCACTGCCGAAATGACACCCCCATTACACCCTCCCCAGCTAAATAGGGCCGTGTACGAGGCCCAGCATGCTCAGTGAACGCTACTTTAATTGTATTTAAATATTCCAAGCCATTCCGGTGCGTGCCGAAGGGTAAGTCAATCTGTTTTATCTGAATAAAACTTGTTTAAACAACGGAGAGGTTGGAGACCCTTTTCTTTAAACAAAGATCCCTGATGATACACGTGGACATGGTGGTTGGAGAGGAAGCGCCAACGTGGCATGTTCGCGTGGCTGACGCGACTAACTCTCCGCCGCCGACGACGAGGACTGACCGGTACTGACCGCCGCCACCACCACCACTACAATTTCACCTTGAAGCTTGCTAGCAACATAGGAAGAGGTCTGAATACTTTGGGAATGTCGCTGGCGCGGTGAGGCTTAGGCTTGGGTGAGACGACGACGACGACGAGCTGGCAGGAACGACTCGGCGTCGACAGTATCGACCTCGAAAGCCTCTTCTGTCTACCAATCCTCTTCGTGCCTGAATATCTGCTTGAAGACGTAGCTGTTGGATGGGATTTGATCGCACCTCAACCAATCGTCTCCTGGGTCTTGGAGTTCGTCGTGGCTAGCGTGTCTCCCCTACTTGCTCAAGTTGTTGTTTCAACGAGGACCAAACGCGACGTCAGCCCCAGGGTATAGAAGCCTTAAAGCAGACGACGAGTCCAACCAGCCTCTTTCCCTCCTACCTCCACCACCCGTCTCCTACCCTGTTAACTCCAGTCCAGCACTCCGACACTCCTCGCCGAAGCGCATCATAGCCGTCGACATCAAAAGCAGATGCGAACACGCCAATGCGCGCTATTGTGGCAGCTCCAGTCCTGTCAGGCGAGTGCCACTCGTGCATGTATTGAGTCGGTCGGTCTTGTCAATTATTACCTCGCCAGGCTGACTGTCAGTCCGCAGGGCAGCGACCTCCCGAAGCATATACTGCTCATCCACAACCTCGGACCACCTTCAAGGTCTGCTTCTTGTGGTCCCCCACGCCACTCTCATGTACAAGACGGACGCAATATTCAATGGTCCCCTCCCCCCCTCGTCCGTCAATCCGGTCACGTTCATTTTCTCTCTGAAAGTCTTTCTCGGACACGTCGATCCAATGCTTGAACGACGTACAGGCCTATCAATTGGGACTTTCGACGCTGGGGACTGGAAGAGAAGAAGCTGGAGCACGGCGACGAAGTAACAGCAGAACGATGAGGTAAATTGCCTTCGAGCGTCTAATTGCGGACTTATAATAGAGAGCAACAGGCGCCCAAACCTCATGGTCGTCCAAACGTCTTTGTCTCAATTTGGAACACCCGCGGGTTCCTTCCTCAACATTTCCGTTTGGAAACGGGGCGGAACGTTATAGGCATAGACGTTGACGTTGAAGAAAGAGAAGGGGTTGTTGAGTACGTTGAGAAAGGCCTTCATTGCGGCAAACGCAGGCGGAAACTCAGACAAACGGCGAGGCGTGTTCGGAACAGTCGCATTGGACAACGGTTTTTGCAGACCTGACAACAGACTCATCGCTCCGAATAGTCGCATGCTAGAAGCTGCTCTCGTGGACTTTTGGTCATATCTCTAGCTTCAGGTTCAAGACTGACATCGCACCGTCCGGTCCCAAACCTGAAGGTTTTCATCTACAATACTTCGAAATTGAGGAAAGGCCTAGCGGATTGACTTGTTGCCTCCATCATCAAATCGTATAGTCTCAACGTTCGTTCATATCCCCCACCACCCTACAATTTAGAGGACGGATACATTGCGATTCGCTGCCTCCGCGAGAACCGACCGAGATGACGAGATCCATGACAAGCTTCGAGCAAGTTTACACATGTATTCGCACATGTTCACAACAAGTCTACAAGATAAACGGAAGGCGTCGAGCCTCGATCTTTTGGCGCAAACTGTCTGGGTGCAGCATATCTTTATGGCCACGCCTATTTGCGCGAGTTCGCTTGGCGGCTTTCGTGAACTTCGAAATCATGTCACTTTCGTCGCAGTCGTTCGTCCGAATCACGTTGAGCACTTAATAACTTACTTGCTGGGATGAGCTTGACGTCACTCCTTCATCTAACAAGCGATGCATCAACATCGACCGTGCATAAACCTCGAGGTTTTCATTTCAAATTGTGATATGCTTCTTCGGTGGTCGAGGGAAGGCGCTAACGGTGACGGAGATTCATTTTCGTTATCGCACTCACTCGACTAAATCATCTCAAAATAGGGAAGGAAAACGAAAGCTCTGCGCATGGATGTGCTGAGGGCTTGCCGACTGCTCATTCGCACTGACGTCAACCTCGTGCGTGCGTGCGTGCGTGCGCAAGTGGGCAGGCACGCTTTCAAGTTCTCAAGACCTCAAGATTTCAAGGCATGTCGGCACAGAGCTGACGATTTCTGTCGCGTTCGGACGGAGTTACGGGAACTTTTTTTCAGATCGATCTCAGCCGATGTAGGAACGTTGGAAACTGCTACGGAGCGCATCCCTTTTCTTCGGACTCTTCGTTTCGCCTCGAGCGGCGAGTGCTCGAGGGTCATCTCGCCGATGATCTCGGTGCTCCCCTTGTTGGTTAACAAAACTATATATCTTTACCTCGGCCAGGTGGAAGGAATCACTCGCAGGCGCTAGAGTGACGCAAGGCAGTTCGTTTGTCGGAAGGTGAGTTACCAAATCGAAATGTCAATGCTCGCTATGACGTTGCATCAATGAAGATTTGGTAACTCGTAGCCTTCGTTGGGGTAAGGACGTCTAAAGACGGAATGCGAATCGACTTACTTTCATGGTCTTTTGGTAGGCAACGTCGATCGGCGTTCGGCATGAAGCTTGGCGCGTACCGCCGGCAAGTCAATCCTGCGTGCGGCGAGGGTCGACTCGACGCCTACGCTGTTGGATAGCTAAAACATGGCACCCAATCGTTATCTCGGTTAATTACAGTTGGGAAGGATGGAGTCAGTTTTTGGGAGGTAAGTAACCATTTCGAACTAAGAGTGTGACATCGTCCTGATTGAAGTACGTACATTTCATGGTAACTTGTTGTTGGGGGAAATCTGCTATCGGCTGACTTCGTGCGGCTCTCGGGTCAGTGAGTTTTACCTATTTTACTCGTTATTATAATAATAACAAGTGGGATTTACAGGCGCGATTGTCGAAGCGGAAGGTGGGTCGCAATATATATTCGTTACAGGTTTTGAAGGATCGTTTCGAAATCGAAATCGGAATGCATAGAAGTCGCCTATCGACTGGGGCACGGTGACGTCTGGTAGTGACCTGCGGCGAGGGTCGACTCGGCGTTCACCCTGCTCGATCGACAGCTAAAACCCAACACCTTGTCGCTATCCCAGCCAGCCACAATTTAGAAGGAAGGTACGTTGTCATTTCAGAACTACGTGTATGAAAGTGACGTCGCCCTCTAATTGAAGTGCGTACATGTTACTTTCTTGGTAACTATTCGTTGGGGGAAAAGGAATCAATGGAAGGATAATCGTATCAATATTACTTTCTCTCAAGTCGCCGATCGGCGCTCCAGAGTCCAGCCTCCTGGAAGTCTTGTTTGGGGCGAGGGTCGGCGAGGTCTCCCTGGTTTGCTGGACTGTAGGTTTCCGGGAGAGATTCCCTTCAATCCCTTGGGAAGCCGAGTGCCTGTATCGTCGCTCAAGCTGAGATCGAATTTCAATCTCGTCGGACTCGAAAATAACGACGGATGACGTCGGTGAACCCAACCTGCTGGAACTCCGAACTTGCCTGCACCGTTTTCAGATTTACGGATCGCAAACCCGCCAGCCAGCTCAAACACCCAGTCCCAGTGACGATGTTTCCGCCAACCCTTCGTTCCCTCCTTATCAACGTCCTGTCGTCTGGACGTCTGGACGTCGACAGCGCAGAAACGCTCGTGTTTATTTTTAAAAACAATGGTATGTTGCGCTTGGGACGATTTGAGGCCTCCGGGTCTGCTCTCAAGGATGATCCGCTGCCCAACGAATTCCGACATCCTTACGACCTTCAGCTGCACAGAATGAGAATCCCCCCTCCATCCCCAAAATGCGTCAACCGCACATGTGCAGAAAGAACAAAGAATTGTTTCAGATACGACTACGTACATGTACTTCAGACGCGCGTCCTCGTGCTGTAGGTGGACGGCTTGATTTCTCCAATGGGTGGGTGGTGGGTGGAGGAGCGTTTCCGAGAGTCGACCGTAGTAAAACGTGTCTGGAGTCATTTAGAGTCAAATAGGCTTGAAACACCTCCTGTTGGATTCGAGTTCGAGCCACAAAGGTTCATTGAAATACGTAGCGTAGATCGCTGGGAGACAATAAAAATGTGGGTGGTTTCTCAATCCGATCCGAGGGCTGAGACTCGTCTGGACGGTTTGAATGGATCCATCCGTACCTTAGCACTACTGTTGGTGTGGAGCAATCTGGAGCGATAGTGCTTGGTCGAGAAGGGACGTCGTTCAGTTGATATGCTGGACTGGCCTCTTCCGAAGACGCAAATGCAAATGCATACGTCGGGGCTAGAAGGAGTAATTAGTGGAGTGCAATCATAGTAGCTTGGGCTCTCGAGACCACCCAATTGCAAAAATTCTTCAGTCTCTCCAGGGTGGATATCCGGAGTATGGAGTAGTATTCAGGGCATTCAGGTTTCACCTGTTTGAGCGCTTTCGACTCTTGCAAGCGTCCTAGGCTGCTGCGATACTGTATGGTCGTTGTTGTTGTTGTTGTTCGAGGCGGGAACAATTGCAACCTGGAGCGCACCCAGCGCAGGTGCATCCATGTAATTGAGGAGGGACGTCGATGAATATAAGTAGTTGTGCTGTACAAGACGCATGATGAGACCGACCTCCGAGTCCGAGTCCTTTGAATGTAAAAGATGCAGATGGCGGGGCTGGAAGGATTCAAGTTCGCGAGTCCGAGTCGTAGAGATGGAGTGATATAGGCGGTGGCTACCCCTCACGTCACGAGAGACCTTCGAACTCGAGTCTCTCCAAAATGGAGGTCCGGAGTGTGGAGTTTAAGCTTTTCGCCGCCGTTTGAGTCCTTGGCTTCGACGACTCGAGCATGCGTCCTATAAAGAATATCGAATACTGGAGGCGAAACTGCAGTACAGTATTCGAAAGGAGCAAGTGACTGGGTCGTTATACGTCCAGCCTGAGCTTCCAGAGCCTGAGCGTGGAGCACCAAACGCTGGCGTTCAACATGTAGCCGGCTAACCTTCCGTGACAAACGGATGAAGTCGAGATCTCAATCGAGAGGTGTGAGGTGTGTGGACGGTGGAGCGAGCGGGAGATATTTTTTTTCCAGAGGCTGATGAGAGAATCCCAGCCAGCATCCCGTGAAGTGTTCATACTATCACTGTAGTTGCGCTATCCCGCTGTCCCGCTCCCCGCTCCCGCCCTTCCGTAATATTACACGTAATCGAGGGCGCCGCGCGACTGGCAGCGAACATAAACATAAGGGATCCTCGTCATGGACCGATGTTTCGATTCGGAGTGCTAGTAGGAGTGAGGCAATCTACCCTCATGCTCGGGACTCTGAGCCAGGCCTTTCTGTGATAGATTGGATTAGTACAATGTACATGTAGTCGCGACGCTGTGGTGTCTTGCCTTGAATGAAAAAAAAGAGGAAAACGAAAACGAGACCGTGGTGGTGGCTGACATTAACATTCCTTCGAATCTTTGGTCTGTCGCAGCGTCGAGAGCAGGAGCGGGCGAGAGGCGTGTTCGACAGAGGAGGGGCGGACCGATGTCGTATGTCGTAGAGCGAAGAAGAAGGGGAAGTGTGGGGTTGCAAGGAGAAGAGGTCGAGCATTCGAGAAAGAGGCGTTACATTGTAACCTCCAGCCGACCAGAGTTTTCAAGATCAAGATCCAGAGCACGGACTCGGAGCGCAGACGACGGACGAGTGTTGCAGCCGCCCAGTGACCGGGCCCGTCCCGTGGCCAGCGGATACAGCGGATGGAGACGAGAGGGTGAGAGGAGTCACGGTGGAATGGAGCGAGCAATTGAAAGGAGAAACTTGGGGAATTCGTGACCACCGACACCTCTTGAAGTCGACATTTACAATGTATGCGTTGCGCGGCGCGGCGTCCCGTCTTTTAGTGGACCATGGGTGATGGCGTTGACGACAGCCCGTGGGTGGCTGGAGTGGCTGGTAGTTGGCGGCTACTTATTAGAATGTGTGGGGGTGGTTGTCGAATACGCGTAGAACGACGTACCAGTGACGGACGGGCTGGGAGGCTAAACGAGAGGCTGAAACGGCTGGCGGTTCAAGCTGGCGGCGAACATCTGAGGTGGGTGTTGGACGTCCGCAACTCCGAGTCGTAGATCTATACATGTAGAACAAAGCGTCGCGACTCGTGCAGGAAGGAGATTCGCGGCTGGTCGCGCCGTCGAGGTGTCTTGCATTAAATGTATGAGGGGATAACGATGATTCGATGAATATTAATGTCCAGAATGTGTGTCGTGTTCGTTCGATTTCTTTCCGGGTCACGGTAAGTTCGTAAGATGTGTTGGACGACCTGAGGCCGTAAGGCGTGTAAGCCGTGAAAGGCGTGAAATGGAGTAGGGGGCACCTACATGTACATAGGACGTCGAAGATGAGGGGTTTGAATTTTGAAGATGCTGACTCGGAAGGGATTCGCAAGGACTAGCACTATGAGTTTGTGTTTGTCGAGCGAGCGTTCGAGACGGTCACGGTGACGCCTGGCGGGATCGAACACCTTGAGTCTGAGATTCTATGGCCAGAGCGTGGACTCGGTGGAGCACTGGCAACAACGTTAACGTAGCGCTGGTGTTCAACATGTAGCCGCCCAGCCTCCCGTGGCCAGCGGATAAAGTGGATGGAGGTGAGAGGAAAGAGGTGTGGAGTGGACGAGAGATTGTCCTTGACTCCTTCCGTGGCTGGGGATTACGATTAGCGGCTAACATTTGGGATGGACGTCCTCGTCCTCGTCCTCGTCCTCGTAGGACGGTGTGTCGCGCAGGAAGGGCCGGGAAATCCTGGCGAGGGAGTTAGGCAATAGTATTGCTTGCATCGATATCTGGCCTAGTTAGAGCGAAGCCGAGAGGGGAGAACGAGACCAGTACTAGTGAGCGCAAGTCCGTCAGTCCAGAACGCAGTAATCCCGTATGTAACCGGCTGGTGTCCTAGAACGTACGTCGGAGTTCGCAAGGAGCACTTGTGGACGTGGATTGCAACACGTTGTCAGAGACTTTTAGCTTGAGTTTCCAGAGCGGAGGGTGGAGCTTCGAGTACTAGTGTTGTGTAGACGTTGAGAGCCTCCTGTGGCCGGCCAGCGGATAAAGTGGATGGAGGTGAGAGGTGTGGAGCGAGCGAGAGAAAGGAGCAAGTCGAAAAGTGAGAGACTGATGAGTGGAAGGTAACATCTTGACATTACAGTTGGTTGCGCTGTCCCGGACGTTCCGTGGCTTGCATGAGCGAGAGCGACGCCGCGTCGAGGCGGTTGGCGGTTGGCGGCTAACATCTGGGGTCGTCGTCGTCGTCGTAGAACGGTTACTGCGAAGGAGATCCAGCCTCAGTCAGTGCGGCGCGATGCCTGGTCTCAGACGAGGTCGAGAGTCAAGAGGGAGGGGCGAAACGAGAGGAGTCCAGCGCTGCGAATCTTCGGTCCTTCGAGGCTGGAATTCCATCCAGTCCACTATCATATCAGCCTGATATCCATCCATGTGCGCGCTCGACGTCCTCCTCCAAATCTTCTTTGCATCTTCGTAGATGTTCGTTGTCGCTGGTGGAGTGGAAACCAAACCAACAAAAAAGACGCCCAGATAAAAAACCCAAAAATAGCCCCTCCTCGCCGTGACCGGCGTTATCCCAACCAATCAGATCCCCGGCATCCCAGCGTTCTCGGGCCCAGACGCCCCAGGCCCGGGTCTAGGTCCCCTTTGTCAGTGCCACTCAGGAAGGGGGGACTCCGAGGGTCTCGCGTTGCGTTGCGTTGCGTTTCTGGTTTCGCAGCACAGAGAGATGCTGGGATGGAAGGAAGGGGCTTCCTCCTGTGAGCGGACGGAATAAATACGGGGGGTCCTGTTTGGTGTTCCTGCCCTTCACCGACCTTTCTCTGTCTCCGTCTCTAAAGATCTGAGTTGAGTTGACCGACAACTGACAACTCGACTCGCCCCGCCTCCGCCTCCGCCCCCAGCGAGTTCTATTTCTATCTCTCTGAGTCTCTCGCCCTTAGCTTGTTCTCTCCCAGCCTCCTTCCGCCATCCAGTCGCTGCAAGCAATCCCGACTCCCGACTCCTGTTGCTGGTACTGTAATGCATACACTATCGATGTCGATGTCCGCCCTACAAGTCCCCGCTCCCGGCTCCGATCTCAACACAACCAGCACAACCACCAGCACGAGCACGGGGAACCTCCACCTCCTCAACGCCCTCTACGCCTTCTACCAGCACGAGCGCTCCTGGGTCCACCGCACCCGCGCCTCGCTCGAGCTTGCCCTCGTCCAGGGGCCGTTGACGTTCAATGGTAATCCGGGCTATGCATCGATTTCGATAAAGGATGAGGAGATGCGTGAAGGAGAGGGTGGGGTGAAAAAGGAAGAGGAGTTGGATATGAATGGCGCGGATGAAGGAACTAAGGAAGGGAGCGAGGCAGAGGCTGACGAGGACACACCAAGCGGGAGTAGCAGTAGCGGCGACGAGCCCTCCGCCGCACCGACAGACGCCAGCGACATCTCCGCCTCCTCCCTCTCATCCTCCACCACCATCGCCTCATCCTCCTCCCTTGCCACCTCTGCCACCTCCCTCTCCTCTTCCTCCTCCACATCCCTCTCATCCACCTCAATAAAACCCGAACCAACCTCCCCCTCCCTCTCTTCCTCACCCTCCTCCACTTCGCTACGGCCAGGCCTCCGCCCCCGCCGCACAGCCCTCACCTCCCTCCAACCCACCCCCTCCTCCCGCTGGCTCCGCCGCAAAAAATCCTTCAAGCTCTCTCTGGGCCCGCTCTCCCAACGGCCCCCACAGCGCCCGCGCCTCGTCCTGCCCTTACGACCGAGTGCATCTGGGAATCGGAGCCAGCCGCCACTCTCATATCCGTCGTCGTCGCCTTCTATCTCATCCTTCATGCCGCCAGCTTCGAATTCATATCCGTGCTCATCGTCCTCCCTCCCACATCACCCATTCAACTTTAATAATTCCCCCTGCGGTCACCTAAATCAACAGCAACAGCGCCCACCCACCCCACTACAGGAAGTAGAGCCCTCCGCGCAACTCCTCCAGCTCTTCGGCGAGCTCGTCGAGAGCCGGCTCGAGAGCTGCGTGCGCGTCAGCCGGTTGTTGCAGGAGGCCCCGCCTGTGCCTCCCGTCGTCGTGTCTGCTCCGGTGTCTGCTCCAGTGTATACGGGGACTGGGGGGATGATGCAGGAGTCGATGTGGTGATGAGCTGTCGTCGATGTTGATGATTTCAGAATTCGTTCTTTGTTTCTTCTTTTCTTGGGGTCGTATGTTTATTCTCATCCCATCTCCTCTCCTCTCATTTCTGTCTTCATTTCTTGATTTTCTTGGATGCATTCTGTTGTTGGGCTTTTCTTTCTTTCTTTCTTTCTTTCTTGTTGTTCATCGTGGGTTTCTCCCCTCTCTACGTGAGTAATCACGAGTATGTGTCTTTTCGTTCTCTCAGACGGCGAGTGCTGATGACGACTTGATTACTTCTAGGTTTACATGCGACTTGCACCGTGACCGTCCTCGCAACATACAAATGTCGAAGGATAGACGTGGATGGATAGTATGATAGCATGAATCGAGGCTTTCGACCGAGCTCATCTCATCATCATCGCTCGTACTGGCAGTAAGCGTAAGGGAGGCCTTGGATGTGGTACGTCTCCCCTCAATGACTTGCCGTCTTCTTCTTCGGTGATGGTACTGAACGTGTTTTCAAGACCACAACGATGCGGCTGCGCTCGCGCTGGGCTGACAGTGTCTGGTCACTGGTGCAAGGATCTGGTCCTCCAGCCGGCCGCTGCGCCATCCTCTCCTCCTCCCAACCGACTCCCTCAACCGACTCCGACTCAACCGACTCCGACTCTGTCAACCGTCAGCCCCAAGCCCTACCCGGGCCCTCATTGACGCTGGTCAATCGGTGGTCAGCCACGCATAGACTCGACTCCAGCATCGCGTCTAGACTCTGGAACTCTGGATTCTGGACTCGGGCGGGCGGGTGTCCGTCCGTTCGTCAGCCTCAGCCTCAGCCAGCCAACGACGGTGAAACGAGTTCATGATCGATGAGGACCAAACGACGAGGACCAGCCCCGAAATTCAGGTCCGTTCAAAGCAGAACCCTCAAAACTTCCACTCCGATGGCTCGACTCGACCCGAACTCTTGGCTTCCGGGTTTCCAGTTTCCCAACTTACACGGGAGGAGATGGAGGCGGAGGCGGAGATCTGGATTATTTGGAAATTTAGGAGTCTGGAACATTGGAACGGTCGACTCGGACTCGGACGATCGCTCGCTGCGGTCACTCAGTACTCAATAACGATACCGATATCAATGGCGCTCAGCACTCAGCGCTCAGTATTCGCTCGGGCATCTGGGGATCACTGTCGGATTGAATATTTCAATACTACCCTCGTCCGAAGTTGCGAGTCGCTGCTGCGGTCTGAGGATCTGACGTCTCAGGCCTCAGGCGCGATTGTTGGCGGTTTCGTCTACAAAAGAGTCCTAGAGTCTAGAGCTACGCTATGGAGAGGCAGAAGGGGAGGAAGGGCGTGTGGAATGTAGATGGGAAGAGACTCCGTAGAGAATCGAAGGCGGTGGAAGGGAAATACTGTAAAATCTTGCATTTAATATCATTCACGATTGATATCGACTCGAATGACTCCAGAAGGACCCGAACCCCGAATCCCGAGATCTGAAGCAAGACCGCCAGGCCGCCCCACAGCAACCAATATTTTGACTTTGACTTTGACTTCGAATGCGCTCCACCGCAAATCAGTTACGAGGAACGGAGGATCTTCGACGAAGACTATCACCACCGGCCGGCGTTCGATCGACGGTGGAGCGATGGAGTTCGAATCCAGTTCAAGTTCCTGGTTCGAGGCCCAGGCTGACCATCGCTGGGGTTCAATTCAAAATTCCAAAGAAAACCACAGTTGCTGAGTACTGAGCGCTGAGCGACTAGTACTGTGGCAACTATGGGCCTATGGCATGATTTTTCCCGTTGGGTTGGGGTCGGGTGGGCGGCCCTGCTTCGGGCTTCAAGTTCAGGCTTGCGCGCTTCGAGCTCACCGCCCGCTACCCGTTCATGCCAGTGACCCTTCACTTTTCCCAGTAACTTACCATCTCATGCTGTCAATTCGCAAGATGGCGCAGTGCTGTACATGTGCGGGGAAATGAGAACAGGAGAGAATAGAGGTTTGCGTGCCGAGGGTCAGGGTGTCGACGGATTCTCGGATTCACAGAATCGCGGAATGAGAATCGCAGAATCGCAGCCACGGCAAAGAGGCAGACGGACGGACGGAGCACTGGCAGTGAGATAGGGAAAGGACGGACTCGGTACGGGAAGGCGAGGCAAGGGAGGGAACGTTCGTGAATTCGTCATTCGATCACAGGATACTCGGATAATGGGAAGCGGTGAGGAATTCGAAGAGAGGAAGAGTGACGCAGACGCACAACGAACCGCCGGAACCGGTGACGCTCGACGTCATATCACCGAAGTCACGGTGTGTGTACGATACAGAAGTCCTTAGTCCAATACTTGGAGACAACCGTCAACAACGTTGGACGAAGGCAAAAAGGCGTGCTTTCACAGCGCTTGCTTCAATGCGCTTCTATGACGAGCAGAGATGGGTGAAGTGCTGACGACAATACACGCTGTTGCAGTACGTACAACCTTCACAATATTGATGCAATCGTTCATTGCGCGTAGTTTAGCAGACATTAGACGTTCATTCCGGCGTCTACACGCAGTACCAGTAGCATTCTGTGATATCATACAACGCAATGCAACGCAATGCTTGATACACGTTCTCGTACCTTCATCTGACTTTGTGCGCGCGTCAATGTCGGAGATGAACACAGAGCCTCAAGCTTCAAGTCCTTCGAGTTCTTCGAATTCTTCGGGCCCTTCGTGACATCACAAAGAGACGGCGACTCGGTTGGACGATAAGGAGGGAAGCTACGGAGGGAAGCTACGAAAGCTGCGAGCTTCCCGAGAACGAGAACGAGGATGAGAGTGAGGCTGGGTGCGTCTTCTCGTCCCTAATTGCGTCTACAAAATCAATTATACGCATTCGTGCCAGGCAGTGCGCTGTTGACGTACGTCGTCGTCCGGACGTTCAGATTATTATTGTGATAAGGAGGGAACGAAGGATTGGCGGAAACATCGTCACTACGTGTTTGAGCTGGCTGGCGGGATTAATATTGCGATCCGTAAATCTGGACTGTAAAGGTCGAAAGCACTTCAATTCGGAGATCCAGCACCTCGGGTGCACCGACGTCATCCGTCGTTATTCTCGAGTCCGACGAGATTGAAATTCGATCTCAGCTTGAACCCGGGCCGTGAACGACGCACACAAGTACTCGGCTTCCCAAGGGAATGAAGGGAGTCTCTTCCAGAAACATGCAGTCCAGCAAGCCAGGGAGACCTCGCCGACCCTCGCCGCACACAAAACTTCCAGGAGTCTGGAGCACGGATCGGCGACTTGAGAGAGAGAGAGACAGATATCGATACGAATATCCTTCGATTGATGCCTTTTCCCCAACGGGTACGCACTTCAATTAGCAGTCGACGTCACTAGCACTTTCGTACACGTAGTTCTGAAATGACAGCGTACCTTCCTTCTAACTTGACTGAGATAGCCGATCGAACGATAGGTTTTAGCTGTCGATTGAGCAGGGTGAACACCGCGTCGACCCTCGCCGCAGAGCACTGACAAACGCCACCGTGCCCCAGTCGATAGGCGACTTCTAAGCATTCGATTTCGAAGAGATCCTTCCTTCAAACCATCCTATAACAAATATAAGTATATATTGTAACTCATCTCTTACATGTAAGGCGTGTCTGTGTCCCCATTGTTATTACCAATGAAATTGGGAAAACTCACTCGCCGCACGTAGGAGATCCGCCAGAAGTCACCGAGGATACTCTCCCCCCAACGAATGCTTACCTGATAAAGTACGTACTTCAATCAGGACGACGTCACTCTCATAGTTTGGAATGGTAACTCACCTCCCAAATCTGACTTCAACCTTCCCAATTGCAATTGACCGGGAAACAGCGTAGGCGTCGAGTCGACCCTCGCCGCACGCAGGATCGACTTGCCGGCGGTACGCGCCAAGTTTCATGCCGACGCCGAGCGACGTTACCTACCAAAAGACCATGAAAGCAAGTCAATTGGCATTCCGTCTTCGGACGTCCCTACCTCAATGACTCAGAGTTACCAAATCTTCATTGATGCAACGTCATAATGAGCATTGACATTTCGATTTGGTAACTCACCTTTCAACAAACGAACTGCCTTGCGTCACTCTAGCGCCTCCGAGTAATCTCGAGGTCTCTCAACTGGCCGAGATAACGATTGGGATATTAGGGTTGTTAACCAACAAGGGGAGCGCCGAGATGACCCTCGAGCCCTCGCCGCTCGGGTCGAAAATCAGAATCGGAAAATTGGTGCGTTGAGAGGCGGAGGCATGCGTTTCGTAAAGCAGCGTACGACGATCCGACATCAGCTGAGAACTGAGAAGAATCTGTAGCTCCTTCCGAGCACGACCGCCTTCTTTCGCCCTGTGCCGTGGCACTGTCGTCATGACTTGGAATCCTGAAGCGTGTCTTTCTGCCTGTTCGCTCGCCGCACGCACGAGGTTGACGTCGACAAATCCTCAACTGAGAGCTGTCACTTTCCTTCCCATCTTTGAGATTTGCAAGTCGAGCGCGGGCGATAACGAAAATGAATCTACGTCACCGTCGGCGGCCCTCCTTCGACCTCCAAAACAGCGTATCGCATCGTGAATTTACATGTAAATGAAAGCCTCGAGGTTTATGCACGGTCGATGTTGATGCATCGCTTGTTAGAAGAAGAGGTGACGTCAAGTTCATCCTAGCAGGTAAGTTATTTACTACTCAACGTGATTCGGACGAACGTCTGCGACGGAAGTGACATGATTTCGAAGATCTCGAGAGCCGCCAAGTGAATTCGCGAAAATAGGCGTGGCCGAACAGACTTGCTGGACCCAGACGGTTTGCGCCAAAAGATCGAGACTTAGCGACTCCCGATTATCTTGTAGACTTGATGTGAACATATGTGAATACATGTGTAAGCTTGCTTGATGCCTGACAACGGTCTCATTCTCCTCGACGGATCCCACAGCGGAGAGTGGAACACAAAGTGTCCAGTCTTTCGAGAGGACGATGAAAAATAGGAACGAACGTTGAGATCCCATGAAGTCAATGCGTCATTGTCCAGATAATCGATTTCGAAGCATTGAAAATGAAGGCCTTGAGGTTTGAGCAAGGACGGTGTGATGTCAGTAGGTCTTGATCCTGATGCGAGTGATTTGACCTGAGGTCCGCGAACCGCTCCCACTATGCAGATATTCGTGGCGGTGAGTTTGCTGCCAGCTCTACGAACTCCGTTCTCCGATGCCATTGTCCCAATCTTGCCTCACCGTTTGTCTGCGTTTTCGCCTTCGTTTGCCAATATGAAGGCCTTTCACAAAGAATTTAATATGCCCTTCTTCCTCTTCGGCGTCAGGGCCTCTACCTATGACGCTTCACTGAAAGATTTATTGCAGAAGGAATCCGCGGAGGCTTTGAGTTGAGGCGAAGACATGGAAGAGCAAGATGTCTGGGCGCCTGCGATTAGACGCTCATAAGAAATTCGCTTTAGTCGATAATTTTGAACGAACTCACTAAAACAAAAACGGTAGGGACAACTCTCAAATCCCGAGTAAAGGAAGTCGAAGCGACGCGGAGAATAAAGTGTCCCCGTTGCAGAAGGTATTGATTGTGAAGCGACTCGGTCCGCCATCTGAATCTCAGAGTTCCGCTGTTACTTCGTCGCGGTCGCCATTCCCCAGCATCTCTTCCGGTCCACAGAATCAATTTCATGCAAGCTTCATTGGACGAACATGTGCGTCTTTCAGGCATTGTTTCGGTGTGTCCGACAGAAAATCAACGTCCCCGGATCGGGATCGACCAATAAACCCAGGGGGGTGGGGGGTATCATTGCGACGATCCCGTGAGTGATGTAGAGGACTACTGGTAGCAGAACTTGAAGGTGGCTCGAGGCTGCGGATGAGCAGTTCATGTGTCGGGTGGTCGTCGTCCTGCGGACTGACGGTCAGCCTGGCGAGGCAAGAAATGGCGAGACCGACCTACTCAATAATGTACGGGTGACACACGCCTAGCAGAACTTGAGCTGCCACAATAGCGAATATTGACGCGTTCGCATCTGCCTTTGATGTCGAGGCCCAGGATGCGATTTGGAGAACAGTGTCGGAATACTGAGCTGAAGTCGACGGGGCAGGATTCGGGTTGTGGAAGTGGGAGGGAAAGAGGCTGGTTGGATTCGTCGTCTGCTTTAAGGCTTCTATACCCTGGGGCTGACGTCGCGTTTGGTCCTCGTTGAAACAACAACTTGAGCAAGTAGGGGAGACGTGCTAGCCACTGACACGACGAACTCCAAGACCCAGGAGACGATTGGGTGAGGTGCGGTGGAATCCCATCCAATAGCTACGTCTTCAAGCAGATATTCAGACTCGAAGAGGATTTGATAGACAGAGGAGGCTCGAGGTTGACGCGACGTCGACGCCGAGTCATTCCCGCCAGCTCCGATTCGTTGTCGTCGTCGTCTCACCCAAGCCTAAGCCTCACCGCGCCTGCGATACTCTCCCTCTCCATTCTCATCCTATGTTGCTAGCAAGCTTGAAGGTGACATTGTTGTTGTGGTGGTGGTGGTCAGTCGACGTCGACGTCGGTGGAGAGTTGGTCGCGTCAGCCACGCGCCCAAAAACATGTCACGTTGGCGCTTCCTCTCCAACCACCATGTCCACGAACTTCGATGTCCTTCCTCCAGAAATCATAGAAGTCGTATTCGATCATACTCTGCAATGCATCCCAGCGGAAACCCGGTCACTGCAAGCTCTGGCGTGCTCGCACGTTTGTAGGTTGTTTCGACTCATCGCGCTGAACTCGCCTTCGATGTGGAGATCATTGCCAGTTCGCGGTAAGCAGGGCCATGGCCTTGTCAAACTCCCGTTCATCGAGGCGTGTGTCGCAAGGAGCAGAGATCTACCTTTAGACGCATTTCTCTATTTCTACAGGGATTGTGATCCCGCGACTAGCCGAACGGCAGTCCTGGTCGACAGCACATTCGAGACTATCCTCAATCTCTGCGCACGATGGCGAAGCTGCTCATGGAAGTTCGACGAGGGCAATCCGAATATTGATGTTCGCCTTGCGGGATACCGACCGTTTCTCGAAGTCCTTCTTGCGTTTCAGTGGGTCGACGCACCTTTACTGGAGAAGCTTTCGTTTGAAGAGGGGCCTGGCATGGACATGAGAACACTTCCAACACCTATAAGGAGGATCCTCTCTTGGAACATGCCCAATCTACATACTTTTTCCTTCGACAACATGCTTTGCATGCCTTCCTTCAAGCACCGAATACAACCGCGTTCATTGAAGGCGAACTTCTTCCAGAAGGAGTTCGCGCACCACATCAACAGCATGCGATCGCACATAAAAATAATGAGGTCTCTGTTGACTGCCCAACTGTCCTTTATCGGGTGTCGTTTCAACAAACCCTCATTTGCTTTATTCTCCGAGATGCACTCCATCAAATCCCTGGAAATAACACTACTTGGTTGCATCCAAAATGCTAACCGACCAAAATTCCTGTGGCATGAGTTCCAGTCGTTTTGCTTCCCCAGCCTCGCGGAACTACACATAAATTTGGACATCGAGGATAGAGATAGTCTCGTTCTTTGGAATGGTCACAATATTGCATTGTATAGTCTCCTCGCACCGACCTTAGCTCATGACAATGAGCGTCGTTATCCGTCTCTCGAAACACTGGTCGTCACATTTCATTCAAGGACAAAGTCTTCGACTCCGCAGGACAGCCAGTCATCCCTCCCAACAATTCTCCTCCCCTGTTGTTGCGTCCCCTCTTTAAAAAACCTCCATATTCGGAGCACGCAGCGTTGGTCACTCTTACATGGCGTTGGAGAGTTTAATTCGTCACAACCGCCATATTTCGAACGTGGAGGACAAATTGTCGCGATAAACCTGGAGACGGTGACCTTTGACGTCCCGCATGTTGAGGGTATCGTTCCATGGGTACAGCAGCTCGCGTCCAGCATGCAGAGTACAGATTGTTGGGTTCGCTTTTCAGAGTTGACCATAGTAGATTCTGGAGATATTGTGGTGATTCCGAGGGCTGAAGTTGAGCGCTGGTGCGAGGACGTCCTAAAGCACTAATGCTCGATGGATCTTCTCTTACTCGTTGTAAACTACACGTTTGGGAGAGATGACACTGTTCTCAGCTGAACGTCGGACTCGAATAGCGACAGTAAACCTGAATTATTAGCAAGTCGACCTTTGGGGAAAGTTCGGAAAGCCGAGCCCACTGGCACGCGCTTCCCGGCGGCTTCCGCCACGCCAAACCTCATCTCCAACCAGTTGAACCACCATGTCCACCGTCCCAAACTTCGATGTCCTTCCTCCAGAAATCATAGAAATCGTATTCGATCATACCTTACAATGCATCCCCGCGGAAACCCGGTCACTGCAAGCTCTGGCGTGCTCGCACGTTTGCAGGTCGTTTCGACGCGTCGCGTTGAATTCACCAACGATGTGGAGGTGCTTACCGGTGCTCAGCAGGAAAGGACAGAGTCATGTAAACACCCAATTCATCGAGGCGTGTGTTAAGAGAAGCAGAGGTCTTCCTTTAGACGGATTCTTATATTTTTACCTGGCTCTCAGGAATCCTGATGGCCATCTCGAGTCAGACCCATCCAAGTTTTTGGTCGATGGCACATTCGAAACAACACTTCTTCACTGTGCGCGATGGCGAAGCTGCTCGTTGAAGCTCATCTACGACGATGACATTGGTTCCAATGGGATTTACCTTCCGTTCCTTGATTTTCGGGAACTATTCGTCACAATCGACGCGCCTCTACTCGAGGAACTTTCGTTCGGGGCGTCGCATGATTTGGAGCTCCTCGGAATATTTTCGACTCTCACAAATGCTCATTTCGCCTGGAACATCCCCAAACTCCGAGCCTTCAACATGACCAACACCCTATCCTTACCTTCCTCCAAATATCGTGCTCTGCTTCATTCATTGACGGTAAATTTTCATCAGGTGGAGTTCACTCACCATATTGGCTCTTTGCGATCTCGTATGCGAGGATTGAGGTCTCTATCGACGGTCGAACTGTCGTTCATTGAATGCTGCTTTTCTATTGCTTCATTCTACTCACTCGCCGAGATGCCCTCCATCACGACTCTCGGCATAACTCTGCTCGCCTGCACCCAAACCCCTACTTATCGACACCTTCTCTGGCATGATTTTCGAACGTTTTACTTCCCCAACCTCGTCGAGCTGCATATAACTTTGGACATCGAGGACAGAGATGACCTCGTGATTTGGAATGGATACAATATCGCACTATTCAGCTTCGTTGCCCCGACCATGAGAGCTGATTGTGAGCCTCGTTATCCGTCTCTCGAAACCCTGGTCGTTACAGTCCAGCCAAGGATGGGGTCTCCATCTCCACAGAGCGGCCAGACACCATTTCCAAAATTGCTCCTACCCTGTTGTTGTATTCCCTCCTTGAAGCACTTTCGCATTCGAAGCACGCAGTCCTGGGTGCTTTCGGACAGCATTGTGGGAGGAGATGTATCACTGGAGCACCCACGCGTGACATTCATTGAACGAGGAGAACAAGTGGTGGCAATCAATTTACAGACGGTGACCTTCGAAGTTCCGCAAATCGATGGTATTGTTCCATGGGTCAGAAAGCTCACTTCAAATATGCAGGATACGGGTTGTTGGGATCGTTTCTCGAAGTTGACTGTCGTGCAGTCGGGGGAGGCGGTGGTGATACCGAGAGACGAAATTGAGCGCTGGTGCGAAACCAAATAACATCATGGTCGCCATGCGCGAATCATTCTGCGAGTCGTAAGTCGACATGTCAATATATCGTACATTGAGATTTACTGTGACACGTGCAGGCATTAAGATCATCAAGAGAAATAAGCAGAAGTGCGAGACGTCCCCAATTTCAAAAACACCAGGCCATACGAAAGAGGGCATTGACGAGAAACAGGGAACGACCGAAGGTTGAATTATTTCCTAATAGCCGGTGTCATACATTAACAAATTCTTGACGCCTGTGATGAATGAGTCGGACTCGGGGGAGAGCAATCAAATTGAGTGTTATGAAAGCTACAATTTGAAGATCGCAGGAGCCTTCAGAGTCGCTGCATTCCATATGGTTGTGATATCCTGCGGAATTCATTAGCTAGAATCTGCGTGTACCTTTCCATACTCACCACCTTCCGAGCCTTACTTTGCTTGAGGCAATTCTTCTTGTCTCCGTTCGTCGTCGTGGTCGTCATCAGAGGCGAGTCGCGACGCGATCGAACGTCAGCGCGTCAGCCACGCGCCCAACACGCGTGTCACGTTTCGCCAACGTTTATCTCTGACCACCATGTCCAGAGCCCCAGACATATCTGTTCTTCCTCCAGAACTTCTTGAAAACACATTCAACCTTACTATCCAAAGCATCAGCGCGCAGGACCGGGCTTTCCAGACACTGGTGTTCTCGCATGTTTGCAGGTCATTCCGGGACGTCGCCTTGAACTCGCCAAGGTTGTGGGCGTCTTTGCCAGGGAGGCAAGAGGATGGATTTTCCAGACCCGCGTTCGTAGAGGCGTGCATAGAGAGGAGCAGGGATTTGCCCATGGATGTTGCCCTTTGGGTCCACTATATGAAAGAAGACAGACAGTCCTCAAGAACACGAAAGTTTTTCAGCGATCATGATCCTCTTTATCGAGGCTATTTGGTCGACAAGACATTCGAATGGATCCTCCTTCGATGCGCTCGATGGCGGAGCTGTTCGTTACACTTCGATTACATTCCTGAAGTTGGCCTCGACCAAGAGTATCGTGCGTTTTGCGACTTAATAACGTCGTTTCAGAACATCAACGCCCCTTTACTGGAGGATCTTCTGATCAAGACTGCGTCGGAGATTTGCGTCGCGTCGCTCTTAATGCTTTTGAAAACAGCGTGGAATTTTCCCAGCTTGGAAAATCTCAGTATTGAAGACGCAGTGTTCCCCATTCCCTTTCAAGTTCTTCCCCTGCTACGCTCATTCACGATAAAGCTTTATTCTGGAAGGTACCCACCATGCTCATCGATTATCAATGCTTATAAAGACTATATGGCAAGAATGACGTCCCTATCTACAGTCCGATTGTCTTTCGTCGGTTGCCTGTGCAATCCCGAACCCTCCACAACCCCAATAGCTGAAATGCCTTCTGTCGAGTTCATTGAAGTCACCGTTCTCGGTTGCACCTCCTACGGAACGCAGACTCTTTGGAACGAGTTCCGGAAATTCCACTTTCCCAACGCCATCGAATTGACTGTGACCTTGGATATTGGAGACAGAGGCAATTTCGTTTTGTGGGAGGACCACAACGTTGTGTTATACAGTCTCCTGGCGCAGAGTCCGAACGACGAATACCTTTATCGTTATCCGTCTCTCGAACTTTTAGTCGTCAACGTCCGCTCAAGCGTTCCGCCGCCGCCGCCTCGGAGCAACGGCGAACCACGTCAACTTCCAACGTTGCTTCTCCCCTGTTGCTGCGTTCCATCCCTCAAACATCTCAAAATATGGAGCCCGGCTGCTCATTGGAAGCTTTTGGACGGTGTCGGAGAATTCGATGCATCGTTGCAGCCACCGTATTTTCGACGTGCAGGCGAGGTCACCACAATCAATTTGGAAACTGTGACGTTTGACGTTCCGGGTGTCGATGGCGTCGTCCCATGGATGAAGCAGCTGACGTCGAAGATGCGGGACACAGGCTGTTGGGATAGGTTTTCGGAGTTGACCATCATACAATCTGGAGATGAGTCGGTGGTGATACTGAGGGAAGAAGTTGGACGCTGGTGCGAAGACAACTCATAGGACAAATGCTCAATGTCTGCACGGGATCTTTCTTTCTTTATTTCGAATTGCTCACATGTAGGGCGGATGGCATGTATTCTACCCGATTGATTCTGCTAAGACTTCCTAGTAGCCTGTGATGCTCGACACATGTACGAGTAGAATATCTGACATTTGTGTCGGCGCCAGTGGATTTGTCTCTCGCAAATATTTTTTCCGTCGCATTCTATGCGGTTTATGGAGATATGTGAAATTTTATCGATTTCACTTGTCGTAGTTTTTTTCTACGTGGTATGGAACCATCCGACCACCTGATTTCAGCAAACATGTGAAAAGAAACCGAACGCGTGTCTCGCTGTCGCTTCATGTTCATCTCCAACCACCATGTCCACTGGTGACACGAACGTCCTTCCTCCTGAACTGCTCGCAACTGTCTTTGACCATGCTCTACGAAGCCTTCCAGTAAAGGACCGTTCTTTTCAAGCCCTGGCATACTCGCATGTGTGCAGTTCATACCGCCAGGTCGCCTTGAATTCATCAAGGTTGTGGACGAGTTTGTCATCGCGCGGAGGGAAGGGGCAGATCGTCAAGAAACTCGCGTTCATGGAGGCTTGCGTTGAAAGGAGTAAAGGCCTACCTTTGGATGCTGTCCTTTGTTTCTTCGACGATGTTGAATATAAAGGCGAGAATGGCGAGCTTGCAGGCCTTTCGCGACTTGAACTCAAAGGCATTTGGGTCGATCGCACATTTGAATGGGTCCTCCTCAGGAGCGCGCAATGGCGAAGCTGCTCGTTACACTTCTTCGATGACCGACAAACTGATCGCGACGAGGAATACCGGTCTCTTTTCGATTTTCGGACGTTTTTCCAACACGTCAACGCTCCGTTGCTCGAAGACATCTCGTTCGAGACGAGGCCTTTGATGGATATAACGTCGTTCTTGGTGCTTATCGGAGCATCTCTCGCTTGGAATGTCCCCAATCTGCTCAACATCACTATCAACAATACGTTTCCCATCGTTCCATCCAAATTCTGTCCTCAGCTACGCTCATTGGCGGTTAATCTAGAGCACCAACCGCAAATAAGCTTCGTCGCGGCACATATGAAACTATTGCGATCCAGCATGAAGTCGATGACAACACTCTCCACAGTCTGGCTGTCGTTCACCGAATGCAGCTTTGGGACACCCTGCACTGACCAATCCATCGAGATGCCGTCCGTAGAATTTGTTGGCATTATTCTACTCGGCTGCACGCAAAGCTCTCCTGCGGCTGAACATGAGCACTCTCTTTGGCGCGAACTCCGCAAATTCTACTTTCCGAACGCAATCGAGCTAAATGTCACCGTGGACACTGGAGGAGACGAACTCGTACTCTGGAACGGGCACAATGTTGCGTTATACAGTCTCCTGGCGCCGAGCCCGGCGCATGAATGTCGCTATCCGTCCCTCGAAACCATGGTCGTTACTATCCAGCCTTGGAAGCAGCTGTCGTCTGTGCCGGACGATGACATTCCCTTTGAGCTCCCAGTGATGCTTCTCCCCTATTCCTACGTCTCAACCTTAAAGCATCTTGCGATACGGAGCACAGTACCTCATTGGACGCTTTTGGATGACGTTGGCGAGGTCGATGCATCGCGTCCGCCATATTTTGAACTCGGAGACGAAGTCTCTACATTCAAATTGGAGACAATGGCGTTCGACATTTCGAGTGTCGATGGTATCGTTCCGTGGGTGAAGAAACTCGCATCGAAAATGCGGGAAACAGGTTGTTGGGACGGCTTTTCGGAGCTGACCGTCATACAACCTGAGGCTACAGTGGTGATACCAAGGCATGATGTCGAACATTGGCTAGAAAATAATTGAACCATGCATTTGTGTTTCAAAATATCAACGTGAGTTCGCATGTCAAGTCGAATCGTGATCATCCAACTCACCGATCATATGTATATGAAGGCGATCAATCTGGTCCTCACGGAGTACCCACCCTTCAAAGAGCTTACCGAGACATAGATGTGATATACACTTCAAGTGACCCCTCGAGTCGCGCATATTGCTAGGAGTGGTCGCACAGTCGTTTTCGATGAAAATGAGTTGTACAATTATTTAGTAAGAGGAGTATCGTGTCAAAGTCTCCTTCGTCCTTCAGAAGTCGAGACAGGTTCTATGTACATTAAAAGGATGGAATGCAAAAGAGCAAAGAAAGCGAGAAGTAAATCTACGAAAGCATACTCACAGTGATGCGAGCAAAGTCATGTTGGATACGTCAACACAAGCTAAAACACTCATTATCGGACGTAGTTTTCAAGCCACCTCTAAGTCACGAATCAAAGAAACGTGTTTTTCGGATCGTGGAGTAATGTTGCATTGCGAAGGTCCAATAATTCTGTAATCCGGTTCCAAAGGCAACCACCGTCATCTCAATCACAAACTGGTATAGTCGAATATATGCTCGACGACGCACCTTATAACAGAGGACTTGTGCCTTTCGTTGGGTGGGATTGGCACTCCATTGGGGTCTAGCGCTGGTTCAATGTTGAAGGCCGCAAGAAGCGTCACGGTGGCGATGTAAAGCTGGAATAATGGACGAAGAAATTAGTTTATTTCAAATCTTTGAGTGTATCTAGTATACAACTTACCAGGTTATCTGCCCAAACTTCGCCGGTACAGATGCTGTTCAGGAACGTATCCGTCAGATTAGCTACTATAAGCGCTCGAAGCTGGGCCGGGGAAAACGTACCGACGTCCATAACCGAAGACATATTCCTCGGGTCGAAGGCTGTCGTGGTTGCATCCTCCAGGAAGCCAACGTTCCGGCTTGAACTCGAGAGGGTCAGGATACAATCTTGAGTCTTGAGAGATGCCCCTACGAGAGGAAATCAAATGAGCTTCAAAATAATGTAGAATGGTGTTCAGGACTGACCAGAGATTCGCCATAACCATCGTCCCAGCAGGGATATGATACCCTCGATAAACATCGTCTTGGCTGGAAACATGGGGAAGGCCTACGAACGTTTAGTGATGAAATCATTTATTTTCGTGGGGTATTTGTCACGTACCGAATGGGAGAATGACCTGCCATCTATTAAAATGATTTTGGTAATACGTTAAAAAACTTGAAAGGATTGGAATAAGAGAAATTCTTACCTTAGGACTTCGGAGCACAAAGCCTTGATGTATGGCAAGTTCTCCCTGTCTTCAAACGCAGGCAACCTGTCACGTCCGATGACGCGATCAATCTCCTCCTGAGCACGGCGCTGGATCTCCGGATACTTGAGCATCGCAAGGACTAGGTTCATCAATGCAGTGCTCGACTTCAAAGCGTAGAATTTAGGCTATCATTAAGAAAGGCGTGCATTTTATGACGCACCGTTTCTTGACCGGCTGAATAAACAACGATCAAGTGAGCAATCAGACAAAGCGAGCTCAGATAAGCGCCGGAGAAAGACTGACCCAAAAACACAGTTGCGGCGACGTCCACAAACTCTTTCTCGTCCTTCACGCCACCCTCTTGTCCGTTCTCCCCGAGGAAAATCGTCGTCATGCATTCCTTTGCAGTCCCGTCGAGCTTTGTTATTGTCCATCATCAGTCAATCTATTAAGCCCATTAATTAATTAATAAAGAGGCCGCGTACCAGCTTTTTCTTGGAGAGCGCATAGATTTCATTCTTGTAAATGTGGGAGAGATCGCGAGCCTCTCGCGCAACGGTGTGAAATTTCGCACCGGGGAACCACTCCGGAAGATGGCGCACTACGTGATGAAGCATTAGATCGAGAGAATTGGACTAAGTTTTGAGTTAAGAGTTGGGAGAACGAAATGGACGTACGCCAAGGTAAAAGGTCCAGGAAGAAGTAATCTGCCGTCCCCGCGGACGCGCGAACGCAGTCCTGTCCTAGTTTCACATAGCGGTCGTTTTCGTTTTCAACTGTGTACGACGAGCGCCCCGTTAATGAATTAATTCTTTCACATCAGCCAACGGTGCCTTTACCTTGATGTCCATAAGTGTTCATCATCAAGACGGCTGCAGGCAGGCTTTCGGTTCGGTTAGTCGAAGACACTCAGTGGTACTGAAGCGCTAGTACTGAAGCCGTCATTGCTTACCGTCCCATGTGTTCCTCGTAGTGTTCAGGATGTTCCAACATACTTTGCAAGAATACGTTGCAGTTCTTTTGTTGGACCTCCAGATAATTCAAGACGTTCGGTGTCTGATAAAACTTTTGAAGATACATTCGGTGTTTTCGAAGCTCTTCGCCGTAAGGCATCAATGGAGTCGTCCATTTCCACCCCCCTCTTCATGAGAAATAGTTAGCATGAGATATTCAACGCGATGAAAGGGACCCGCTTACAGAGTAGGCATCACGAATTCCGGACGAGTGGAATAGTTCGATGACCTTTTGTTGAAGAGGTCGACAGCGATCTCGTGCGAGTTGATGAAGAGCATAGGAACTCCTGCAGCATCAATAAATACCATATCTCCTGTAAATGTATTCAGTATCAATAGATTGACAGCTATCCTCTCTACAATCTCACCGTAAGTCTTCGCCCACTCGCATGCTTTTTCCCATAAGTAAGTAGTAGGGATTTGAAACAAATTTCCGACGATAGGATATCTTGGAGGTCCAGGTGGCAGGGAGAGACGAGATCGTTTACTAAGCCGGCGTAGTAGCAGAGTGACGGTCAAGGCTACACTGATGGCACACCCATCGAGCAAGGAGAAATCGTACTTCAGCATTGAGGATGGGGGTGACTGCTAAGGATCGTCGAAAGACTTGAAACGGGTCTGATACGGAGTGGTGTCGCTTTGACGCTCCATCTGTTGGAATTTATTCTTGGTGGGAGATGAAAGCATAACTGCGCGTGTGATTCACAGATAACTGATCGCGAAGAGAGACCCGTTGACGCGATGACCGGAATAATGTAACGTGCCTGCATTCGGAGAAACAGAGGTGTGACAGGAGAAAGAGAGACTTGACGCCACGATGTCAAAGCCCGCGAGAGCAATGTTCGCTTCGGGGGGAAGCCTGAAAGGAATCAATGTGAATCATTGAGCAGCGATCCCGGTAACCCTGCACCGTGCACACCGAGGCAGGCGAAAATGTAGACGCAGGCGCGCGAAAAGCAATGCATCATTGCACGGTGATGTGCCTACCCAATACTTCTCGGAAGCAAATATTAGGGACGCACATAAGGAGGTAGAAAAAAAGACGAATTCGTACCAAAACAATTGGCGATTGCTATCTCGTTCGACGACGGTTCGCAGAGAGATGATGATGGTTGAATTTGGGTTCGTGCATACTGTCGCCGCGTGTGAAGCACCCTCCGAACCCTGCACCGCCACATCTCAATCTGAATGTTTGGCTTCGAGTTCGACGGCTTCCTTCATTACACGTCTGAAGCTTGTAGTCTGAACGTCGCGTGGTGGCTTATTTGAGCATTGACAACATTCACAGGCGAACATACGGACCTTTCGACGGCGTCTTTGTCTCCATTTTTCGCTCCTTAATCGCCCTCGGCTTTCTCGCAGCTTCTAGTATCATTTTTCGGCCAGCAACCAGCGGTTCTGACCAAACGGATCGTGGCAGGTATCCTTGCTATTTGCCAAGTTCCAAGCTTTACGTGCATTGACACACGCACCCAGGTCGTCTTTCGATGGAGAAGCGCCAAGTTGCCTCTCGTCAGGCAAGGATGCATCAGATACGTCAGGCAAGGACCGATCGCCTACAATCGCCTCCGCCTAATTAATAATTTCCAACGCATCTGGCCCTCGCCAATGACAACATCTTTCGAGATTTCACAGACCTTCGTGCGCCTTCATGCATTCATGGTCCGAGAATGGACGCCGCTGCCCTCATCTGCGGATGCTGTGTGCCTCTCGTATTTTATTTGAACTCTCCTCTTCATTTCGATTAGCATCCGGAGCGCTCGCCAACCCATTTCGTGAAGAGGATTGAACGGTGTCGAATTTCTACTGGAGGATGGGGTGGGTAAACCTCGGACCGTTTCTCTATCATCATGCAATGGAGACCATCGCGAAACATTCCATGGATAAATGTCCCTCGAGAAAGTATCCATCGGAAGCTTGCTCGTCCATGTATGTATCCCTATCATTAGCTAATTCTAAAGATGGCTTTATTGATCTTTCACTGACGCGCAGCCTGCAGGATCATGGCTCCGCGCGATGCAACATTTTTTTCTGACTCCGTTTCGCGGAGGGGTGAGTCCTCTCTCGAATTCGCTTGTATAAAAAGAGACCTTGACATGACGCTGGATTTCTCCATCGTCATCTTCTTCGACATCTTCTCATCACTCACAACATGATCTTCGGCAACAGAATTATCCTCCCAGACCTCGCCTCCACATGCCCCTTCCCCTGGTCCATCGCCCCGGACTACCAACGTGCTAGAGATGAGTCCTCGGCCTGGGTGGAGAGCTTCAAGCTCTTCGAGGACCGAAAGGCTTCATTCTCCAAGATGCATGACTATGAGCTCTTAGCCGCACTCGCGTACTCATACGCTGGGCCGGAGGAGTTGAGGACGACTTGCGACCTCCTCAACCTGCTCTTCGTGTACGACGAGATCAGCGACAAGCTTGACGGCGAGAAAGCCCGCGAGCTTGGCGACAACGTCTTGAAGGTCTTGGGCGGCGAATATATCGAGGGCTTCATCCTTTCGAAGATGGCGGAAGAGTTTGTCATTCCCTCTCTACAACCCTCGTTTTGCTGATTTTTTTCTCAATAGCTTCAGACTGCGCTTCATCAAGAAGGCCGCGCCGAAGTGCCAGGAGCGTTTCCTTGCATCTTGCGCAACTTATTTCTCAGCAGTTTCCCAAGAAGCCGATCTGCGGGTGAAGGGTAACGTCCTCGGGATCGAGCCTTACATCGATCTTCGACGGGAGAACAGCGCCGCTCGCGTATGCTTCGGTCTCTTCGAATATGTCCACGGAATCGACCTCCCTGACGAAGTCTACAATCACCCCATCTTCCAAGCAATCTACTGGCAGGGCATCGACCTGGTCTGCCTATTGAATGTGAGTACCTCAATTTCTTCTACTCTCGCGAGTGCCTGAACGTCTGATCTGACTTCTTCGAAAGGATCTGTACTCGTTCAGCATGGAACGCAGTAGAGGCTTGGAGGGCAACAACTTCCTCACCGTCGTCATGAAGGAGAAGGGTTTGACCTTACAGCAAGCCGCTGACTTCACAGGCAAGGAGATTATGGATCGAGTGGACGACTTCCAGGAGAACGAGAAACTCCTCCCATCATTCGGTGAGAAACTCGACGAGGCCGCCCACAAGTACATCTTCTCCGTCTCTCAATGGTACATCGGGAGTTTGATCTGGAGTTTCGAAACCACGCGTTACTTCGGCGCTAAGAACCAGGACGTGAAGAAAAACCTCGTCGTGGACGTACAGGAATTCAATCATGGGGAAGAAATGGCGAGAGCTAATCGTACGTGCGAAATCTCTCTATTATCGCCTAGCCTCACTAATTAAACGCTGTGGTACAGTCTGAGAACCCGAGTGGGCTGTGCGAGAAAATCCTTTGATCGCCTTGTGCTAGGCGTACCGTAACAATAGAAGTTATTCGATATTCCGTCCGAGATCATCTTCGACCTTCACTGTAGATATTATTAGAGCCCAATTTTTGTAACGCACGCTTGTATACTCCAAACTCAAATGTACCGTGTAATTAATCCATATGGATTTGACATCGACAAAAGACTGATGGATACACAAGATCAACAGCTCCTCGTTGCTGGGCGAAAAGTACAGTTCGATGTGAATAGTTTACCCTCAGGCCTCAGCCTTCGGCAGGAAATCTGAGGACTATGCGGTGCATGTATCGGCATTTGCCAGGAACTCTTCGGGCGTAGCCTGAGGTTCCAGCACAAACTCACGTCCATTGAAATGACAAAATAAAGCGCGGGTCATCATATATCGCACTAGGGCAAGTTGTAGCTGTGCGAGCCATGTAAATGGTCAAACTTGAGTTGTAGTGAAAGGCCGAGGAGATAGCTTACCTCCACAAAGATCAGATCCATTCCGTGTGCTCGACGGCCCTCACCCTCCAACAAGCCGTCGAACGCGTCCCATTCGAAAACAGAAGTTGCTGACGCTCGATGCACGTACTGGAAGTTGAGCATCCAGACCATTGAAATTATGAGAAGCTTCATCATTATGTTTGACTGGAAGATCGGAAATGGATCGCCCCTGAAGCATTGTCGTCGCATTGAAAAAGCGAGAACGTATGCATCGCATGGGCTAGGTGCCGCATGTTCAAGAATGCCATATCTGAGTTTCTGATTATGAAAACAAGTTAATCGATCACGACCTCGAAGCAGAAAATAATAATAAAAAGCCGAAACTCACCCCAGCAACTTGAAGAAAGCAGTGAAGAAATTTAAAGCAAGCCAGTTTTCCAAAGCATCCAAAGCCGTCGGCCCATCAAGAGACACCGCAACATAAAATGAGGACCACAGCTTCTGAATCTCCAGCTCGATCACCGATATAAGGGCTTTTCGCGAGCTGGAGAGGAGAGGATCCATTTCAGGATCGACTCTGAGGTCCACGAGATCGTACTGCAGCAGGGAAAAAATAACAGGCTCGATATTAGGGAGGATACCGAGGAAAACCCATTGTACGAGTGGATCGTAAATAACAAGCTCGGTAATTTCATTGTTTGCTGCAATGGCAGTCGTGTCCGTCTTCGACCTAAAATATAATCCATCCTTTCAAGCGGAACTTTCGCAATCTGAACTGTGAGCCCTACCTGGAGTATCGGATTAGTTTCCGACAATATCTAACGAGTTTCTTCCTTTCGACTTTGCTGAGAACTGGAGGAGCTCCTGACGCAAAGTCGACATAAATCTGGCAAAGGCTACGTGAATCATGCTGGCGGAGATGAGCGATCTTCTTTCCTACTCCCTTTGGTCCATGGCCGCGGCTTTCTGCAAACCGCCCGATCAAGCTTTCGAACTTGTATCCAAGAAAGCTGAACAGTACACCCAGGTTTCGGCCGCCGCCGAGCAGATTATCAGCCGTTGCGTCACTATCGTAACTGGCTATCCGAGAAACTGAACAAAAGGCGCGTTGAGTCATGAAGTAGACCTGCGAGTCCGTTTGAAAACAAGGGTTCGATGTGGCGGGCGACTCGGACTTTTAAGGCTTTGCATATCATCTCGATATTTCTACCAGAGTTTTGAGCTAAGACAGCTTTCGTCCGTTTTCCTAACACACCACTTGATTCAGCGATAGCGGTCGCAGGGCGAAGATGAAAGACCTACATTGGCATGTTTCTCAATAAACCTAAGAGATTCATATTACCATCCCAATCTCATTTCCGATGTTGTTGAAGTGCAGCATTCTTTCGACATGCACAGATGCGATGCTACAGTCCGCGGTGACATCATCGAAATCGTACTGCTTCCATTGCAAGAGATGGTCCAATGACATTCCTGAACCATACCTCCGTCGTACTGCGGAAGCAGAGAATGATATCGATGAACTATAGTTCATATAACTGCAAATTTGTCCCAGGTTTGATAGAAGGATTAGGTCATGGAGCGGGAAGGAAGTTAATATCGCGAGGATTGAGGCTCAAATTAAGTCCTTCTCGCCACCCTCGATTGGATTTTTGAGGATGATGCCGTACAAATACAAGAGTTCCTCAATTGCCTGATTCCGTGCACGAGTTCCTTGAAAGAGATGAGCACTTTTAATGGCACACAATAACAATGACTCAAAGCGATCCTAGGAGATGAGAAGAGTTGTTTTATAAGCTTGAAGAGGTCTAGTCTTTTGAGACCTTTGGGATGGGGCGTACTGGTTTTCCCGATGTCGGCGGAGTGTGGCACATTTCATGGATCTGGATGTGTTGTCAATGCCACGAATTTCGGAAAGCTCTGAAGCTCAAGGGACATATTCATAACGTAAAAGAGCCAACCAGCTTCAGATTCGAACTTCATTTCAGCCTTCCATAAAGCAAACCCTGACTCCCTCCTCGTCCATGTTGTTGTGAAAGGTTGAGTTGTTGGGGATTCGGCAATGGCAGTCACGAGTCGGATCCTAGACTTCAGAGATCAAGCACCAGCCAAAACGTCCAGATGGAATCCATGACGGATTTTCGTGCCAATTGAAGAGCATGTAGTACGGGTTTCGAGCGTCAAGCTGCATGGTCGAAAAGGTAGTTCACGTCGAACCACAGGTTCAGGCGATCCACGTGTTTTTCAAGGGAGGCTGTGCACCCAATCTACATATTTCATAGGTCTCGAGCGCATCCAACGACTGCTAGCAATATTCCTCCACGACGATTCTCTTTACGATTGGATATCTAATTACTGTAGTATTATTTAAGAGTCGTGGCCAAGATTCGCTCACTCTGTCACAAGGAGTCAACAGCTTCGCAGATCAAGCGAGCAGCCTTTTCCGAGCGCGGTTCAATCTTGCACTTTGATGGACCAAGAGAGCTACAAGTAGTATCAGTAACGACGCCATGTTCCGGGATAAATCATGCGACTACACGATAATTTCAAGTGGAAGTGAGCTCACCGCAAAATCGAGGATTCGTCATGCTTGCTGAGTGGAATTGGTTTCCCGCTTGCATCAACCACCCGTTCAATATTGAAGGTTGCGAGAAGAGACGCGGCGGCGATGAACATCTGCTCGCAAAGATAATGAGTTACGCCGCGAAAAGGAGTCGATAACTACTTAAAATCGAACCAGATTATCCGCCCAAATGCGTCCAGGACAGATTCTAGACAGCTCCAGTCAGTGTCATTATGATAAATAGCCTGTATGCGACGCACCGACGACCGTAACCAAATGCAAAGTCTATGGGGCGTGTGCTATTAAAGTTGACACCCCCCGGAAGCCAGCGTTCGGGCTTAAACTCCAAGGGATCCGGATATATGTCCGGATTATTCGCAATACCCCTGGATGTTTTTCGGGATTACAACTATTGATTCAATTTCGTAGTGCAGACTGACCAAATATTTGATAGGACCAAAGTTCCCTCCGGGATGCGATATCCTCGATATTGATCCTCTTGCGTCGTGCGATGAGGGACCCCTGTCACGATAAAGGTTTACTTTATTTTAGCTCTGTCGCGTCAAGGAACAACGCACCGAGAGGTCCAAGAGCCTCCCATCTAGTAAGAATATGGACTGTTGGCCAATTTCCTTGAAATCCAACTTAAATTGATCCTTACCTTAAGACTTCGATGCACATTGCATTCACGTAGGGTAAGTTATCCCTGTCTTCACATGTTGGTAGCCTGTCAATTCCAATAACTCGATCAAGTTCCTCCTGTGCGCGGCGCAATGTTTCCGGATGCTTCAATACTGCATGGATGAGGTTCATGATCGCAGTAGTAGTCTAGCGATGGCTTAAATCACGAGGCTGCAAACGATATTTTTGAACCATGACTTGCCGTGTCTCCGCCCGCTACAAGGACCGTAAGCTATCAATTGTACAGAATTTTTAACCTGTATCTTACCGAGGAATACCATCGCTGCAGCATTGGCAAACTCTCCTTCCTCCGTACCGTAGTTTGCAGAGTTATTGGAAGCGATATCACCGAGGAATATCGTAGTCATAGATTCCTTTGCTGTCCCGTCCTCCTTGACACAAAATTTGCGAGAAAGGAAGTCAAAACATATCAACGAAAAACGTCTGCGTGGCGAAGCGTACCATTTTTTTCTTCGTAAGTGTGAGTAACTCATACCTTAGTTTGTCTGAAAGCTCTCGTCCCATTCTTGCAACCTTCCAAAAACCCGTACCCGGAAACCATTCGGGTAGTAATTGCACTGTAAAGCATTTCAGTATTTGTAGGACTGGACTCGAAGAAGTTCAAATAACATACTCCAGGGTACAAAATCCAAGAATAAGTAACTGAAATGGTCAATGAGTGCACGAGCACTTTTTTCTCCCAACTGCAAATACGGATCATCTTCAGATTGCACTAGTGAGCGATACGTTAGCGAGACTACACAACAAGCATTGCGTTTGAGCCATGCCTTCGTGACCGTACGTATTCATCATGAGTGTGGATGCGGCGAGGCTTAAAAGATGGTCAGCATTCTGAATAGAGAGAATCGGCGAGCATACTGGTGTATATGCCTGTCGTATCTCTCCGGAGAACTCAACAAGCCTTGCAAGAATGCATGGCAATTTTGTTGATGAAAATCCTTATAGTTCAAGACGTCTGGCGACAAGAAGAACTTCTGTAGGATAGCTCGCTGCTTTCGAAGCTTCTCGCCATATGGAAGCGCTGCGGTTGTCCATTCCCAACCCGCCCTTCTCGACGAAAACAGTCAGCTAGTCAGCAGCAAAATTACGGGAAGATATGAGACCCACAGAGTTGGCATAACGAATTGGGGTCTCGAAGAGTACAAAGAAGATCTTTTGGATAAAAGATCCATAGCGATCTCGTGCGAATTGATGATTAACACCGGAACTCCTACAACTTCAAGATAAATCATGTCTCCTGTAAACGAACTCATCAATGCAAATGCAGCATTGGATTTCGACTGAAGACTCACCATATGCCTTCCTCCATTCTAACGCGGTTTGCCACAATTTAGAACCAAAAACTGCAATCTGAAAGATATTTCCGACGATAGGAAGCCGTTTTGGTCCTGGAGGAAGAGGGAGCTTGGAGCGCTGTCGCCATTCGCTCCAAATCGACAGCAGAAGGAGGCTCGCCGCACATAGAAAAGTGACATCAAGTAGCGGAAGAAAGTGTTCCAACATTACGGGCGATTTCACTGCTCGATGGCCAACACCTGAGTCGTGCGCTGTGAAATGTCGGAAGCTTTCTGTGAGATGGGAGGCAATAGCGACTAGAAGAGGAGATTAAATACCTCTGACGAGAATGTAGACAGGTGGCACATATTCACTTGAGCGCTTCCATAGCGCAGGAAAATGTGACGTTTACCATGCTAAATCCGACTTCATCGCGCCGGCGGAACTATGCTCTGATTTGCTGCATGAAGCTTGCATGAAGGCAATCGTTCCCGAATCGCCTGGACAAATACACGGAATCTTTAATTCCTTCAAAACAACGTACCTCGTATATAGCATAGAAGTAAACATGGAATGGTCTCTATCAGCTTTGCAATTTTTTGCAGTCGAAGTCCCTTGCTTGCGTGGAGGGCGGAGCGGGACGATAGGCAGCCGTACAAGACGAACATTTGTCGAACTTCCATTCAAGATCAAGCTCAGGCTGTCTCGGGGTCACTGGTCGCCGTTCGATGAAGACAATTCAAAAAATGTGCGCCTCCCATCCAGGCCGCTCCAAAAGCTGCCATACACGCACCTCTTTCACAAGAATCGCCCCTGATCTATCATGTGCTCGGTGCACCTGTGAAAGTCGGGCACGACGCTCGGGCAACATTCGACTTGGGACTCGGAGCCTTGGAGCCGTTCCGACAGCGAAGGCCGAAGGGGGAGATCTGTCCAGAATGCGCTTGGTGAAACTTTGGCTTCAAAGGTCAGACATTTTCGAAATGCTAATGAAGCCAAACAAGAGGACGCTCAAGACCTGGTTGACGACCTCATTGTGTGTGAACCTCACACGACATCCACATTCATAACCGACGTCCCGGCGCGGAGAAGACGCGCAATACTGCGTACATGTAGTAGGGGATCTAGAAGACATACGGAGCTGCAAAAGGCAATTTGAGCTTCATCAGTCTTGGATGCAAGTAAGTAGTATTGAGGTCACGGAATTGGATTCTCGAACCCAACTGACCTTTGCCATATATCCCCAGGAATTCGAGCATGGAGAAATTCCGCCTTTTCGCATAGACAGCTGGAAAGCAAGGATATCTTCCATCCGAATTCCGCCGAAACTTGATAAAGCGAGTTTGAAGGCCAAATTTCACCAGATCCAACCGCCTGAAATCGTTCAGATGTGAGTCTCGGTATTCGAAAGGATGTTCCCTTCTGTCCACGCATCTTGTCGTAGAATCGTAAGAAAGGACATATCATATGCCACTTTGTAGGTAGAGCCGCCATTAACTTCACGGTGGGGTTTCTGTCATCGTGTGCTGAATGCGACAATGTTGGAGGACCGACGTGAAAAGCCTGAGCTCAGTGAATTCGAACCATTTCGGCGGGGCACGAATCCACGTGTCACGCACGCGAGAGTCAATCACAATCTATTTTTACATGCTCAATCTGGAGCGAACGTCTGGCAGCGGCCCACTGCAGCCTTCCTGTTTTTTTGAAAAAATAGGCGCTGATGTTCGTCCGGAATTTTATTCAGACTGATACGTATTCAGACTTCGAAGCTCAGACGGAAAACTGTAAACGCCTACATATATATGTATCTCTCCTCCGCGTTGAAACCACAGAGAGAGGTGGAGTATGACAGCGCTTGCTGTCGTTGCTGGGTAGAAAAAATTGAATGACATCTTCGAAGTTTGAGAACAAGAGTGTCCATGCATTACGAAGATTCAACAGCTTCGCGAATCAACTGGGCGGCTTTCTCCGAGCGCGGCTCGATACTGCAAGAAGACGGGCTCACGAATCTGATAAAAAAAAGAGGCACTCAGATGCATACATGTATAAGAAAGTTGAAGTGCATACCTTACGAACGATGCTTCATCGTGTCCTCCAAGCGGGATAAATGCGCCGCTCGCATCTACCACTCGTTCGACGTTGAAGGTCGCGAACAGGGACGCAGCGGTGATGAAAAGCTATTGATAGAATTAGTCAGTCGAAACACTATAGCTCTCGATAGCTAGATGAAGTTTGACCAAGTGTTCTGCCCAATACCGTCCAGGACATATCCTAGATATTCGAGGAGCGTTATAGATACGTCGTAAAGTTTAGGTAGAGTATTGGACGCACCGACGTCCATAACCGAAGGCATAATCTATGGGGCGAATGCTCTTGAAGTTCGTGCCTCCAGGCAGCCAGCGTTCCGGCTTGAACTCTGATGGATCCGGATATATGTCTGGATTATTGCAATGGCCCTATGCATCTTGAGCGTTGAACATCAATGCCTTTCCAGGTTGCGACTCACCAGACATTCGGGAGAACCAAAGTTCCCGCCGGAATACGATATCCTCTGTATTCATCTTCTTGAGCTGTGCAACGAGGAAGCGCTGTAAATATGCACTTCTATTTAGCGCCGTTGCTCTGCCACATTACGAAAGGACGAACCGAAAGGTCCAATGATCTCCCATCTGATAAAATCCGAGCGTCAACTGAACACCCTATCACAAGATGTATTCCAGCGCCCACCTTAAGACTTCGGTGCACATCGCATTGATATACGGCAAATTATCCCTATCTTCGAATGTCGGCAACCTATCCGTCCCAACAACACGATCGATCTCTTCCTGTGCACGACGCATCGTTTCCGGGTGCTTCAATACCGCGAGTATGAGGTTCATGGTTGCGGTAGAAGTCTGCCAACAATATAGATTAGAAGGAGGCGAGTGATAAAAGTGAGACTTACAGTGTCTCCGCCCGCTACGAGAGGGCGATGTCATGAAACCGACTAAATTTCCAAGGACGTCGATTCTTACCGAGAAATACCATCGCTGCAGCGTTTGCGAACTCTTCTTCCTCTGCCTCGTAATTTGCATTGCAATCGGCGGCGAGGTCGGCGAGGAATATCGTAGTCATGGATTCTTTGGCCGTCCCTTCCCTCTGGCGTCCCAGGTTCGCAATAAAAACAGTATTAACACACAGAAATACAAACAGGGCGGAAATTACCATTTTATTCTTTGTTAGTGAAAGCAATTCGTGTCTTAGTCTGAAAGAGAGCACTTGTCCTTCTCTCGCAGCTTTACGAAAACCAGTACCAGGAAACCATTCGGGTAATGATTGCACTGCGCAGCCTTCAGTATTCAGAGGACAGTAAAACAAATAATAAATATACTCCAGGGTAGGAAATCAAGGAATATGTACCCCATGTGGTCAATGAGTGTCCGGGCACTCTCTTCCCCGAGCTGCACATATCGGTCATCGTTAAGTTCAACTTTAAAGAAACGCATAAGCTAAAGAGCCCAGTCAAACATTAAACGCTTGCCTTCGTGACCGTATGTATTCATCATGATTGAAGACGCGGAAAGACTGAAAAATTGTTTGTCGGTAATTTGAAGGAGGAAGAGAGCAGAAAGCTTACTTGTGGATATGTTTATCGTATTTATCAGGGGACCTCAGCAGACCTTGCAAAAATTCGTGGCACTTCTGTTGATGAACATCCTTGTAGTTCAAAACGTCGGGCGAGAGGAAAAACTTCTGCAAGATGGCCCTATGTTTTCGAAGCCTCTCGCCATATGGAAGCGTCGCGGTCGTCCATTCCCAACCCGCCCTTCGAGAAGTGATTGATCAGCGTCGGGCATCTTGGAAAACGAATTGAAACCCACAAAATTGGCATAAGGAATTGTGAAACCTAAGATAACTCAGCGCTGTGTGTTAACAAGCGATGATATTGTGATGTACCTAAGATAACTAGGTACATAGTGAGCTAATGAAATGGTATAATGAGTGTAAGGGGACTTTACCTCAGCGCTGTGTGTTAACAAGCGATGAGGAAAAGTCTTGCGCAGGCGAGACGACGTCCACGTCGTGGACAGTGACGAAAACGGAAAGAGAACGTCCCGATTGGGACGAGAACGAAAAAGAGAACAAGTACGCTACACGGAGATGAAAGAAACAACAACA